>OX453281.1:29071338-29191338 GCA_949710005.1 Ricordea florida | reverse complement strand
TTGATACAAACAACGAGTGAATACAACTCCGTACAAAGTACTTTCTATGACTTGAGCTGTTAATTACACGTAACAGAAAAATTTTCATTGAAATAGTTTTCTGAACTGAGTAAAAACTTACTAACAACAGAAGCAAATGCAAATTTAATAGCAATGGAAAATATCACACTGGTCCGCACTACATCAAGAAAATAACTTCTGAAGTCATTTCCTTCATAATGGTTGAGGAATACTCTTTCATAAATAACGATCAAAGCGTGAAAGAAAATACCTGAGCGATGTGGGTTCGTATTGTTATCCGTCTTTTGTTCGAACTGGAAGTAGAAAATTGGAGAGATCTTTTGCATCAATATTTTCATTCTCTCTCAGCTCGTTCCTTGAAACTAAAACAGTTTTGAGCAACGAGACATCTGTCTCAATGTGTTTTTGTTTTCTTGATGCTGTACAAAGTCTACAAACTCGTCTACGGAGCAACCAACCGACACAAACCTAGAGCTTTCCTCCGCCTTTTCCGTTTTCGCAATAAAAATCTGGAGGAGGCGCGTCGCTAGAAAAGGCGCCAAATCTGAAAATCCATTTGAGTGTAACGATGCACGATTCTGATTGGCTCAGAAAGACCTTGCGCTATCGTTGATTGGTTATACTTTCACTCGTGAAACAGCTGTACGCCATTCTGATTGGCTGTATACGCTCTTTTCGCATGTGAAAATAAAGCGTATAGAATTCTACAAATCAGCTTTATGGAATAAAATTATCGTGTTACGTGTAATAATTGACCTTTTTCTGCTTTTCAGGGTCAAGTAGTTATAGGTCAGGCCAGGTACCTGTCAGTCAAAACAGAACCTCTGATGTCCCAAATAATCCATACTTCCCAAAAGTGAGTATTTGTTTATTGTACTACGGGTATTGTTGGTGCCGGGCCGTTTTAGGCGTGGCCTGTTAGCAGGCGGCAGTTAACGTTTTTGCATGCGATAAAGCCCGGATTCGTCATTCTGGAACACACACGTGATTTGTCTGGGCTGAATGGCAAAACGAGTTGGGGAAAGGCCTCGGGAGATGAGGTACAAATATGGAGAGCACTGGCTTTTCCGCGGTGAGAATATCTCTACGCTCACTAGCAGGCAAGAAGGGTTAGATGTTCAAATCCACGACTAGTTTTTAGAGCTGGCTTAACTGGTCTGACCGGTTAATTGACGAGCGCCGTAGACACCAGGGGCTCATTTCGTGAAAGACTCTGCAACTTATCGGGCTCGGAAAGCTATTTTATGCCATTCGCAATATGAACGACGGGAATCACAATTTTGTTGGTTTTCAAGAGTAAGCAATAAGATTCTGAGTCAAGGATTGTTTGTTCTGTTTACTCTGACTTAAAATTTGAGCTGTGTTCTCAAAGTTATAAGGACTTTCCAGAAACAGGCCTTAGTACTCATTACTCTCCGCCAGCTTGAGTAGAATCAAAACTCGTAAGTTTGTTAATAAGATTGATGCAGTATTCAGTTCCTCTTTTTGCATACGTGTAATATCACTGTTTGTCTTTGTCTTATAGATATCTTGCGTGTCATTTGATACAGCCAATGTCAGCGCAATTAGTGGAAAAGTAAAAGAATTTAACAACAGTGTAGAAGAGGTGCGGTTTAATGTCTGCCTTAATCCTCGAACAGTCTGTCTTTTTGCCTCAGATCCTCCACACCGACGTTAGCGAAATCATTATGCAAATAAGTATAAAAAATGAAGAACGATTGGGGAGAAGGAGAGCGCGCCCGCGTTTCTCATGCCTCACTGCTTGCCGCTCGTACGCAAGTTCGCGCATCGCGCTCCGCGCTCCGTACATCAGGGGAACATCAGGGGAACTGTACAGCCCCCGAAATGATCCCGACCCTGAAATGATCCCCAACCCCGAAATGATCCTCAAAGCTACCCTGAAATGATCCCGACCCCGAAATGATCCCCACATTTTCTCACGCTGACTCCGAAATGATCCCCGGTAAGTTTTGGAATGGCGTTTAAACACGGGAACGTGGATTCCTCTATAATAATAATCTTTCCAAAAGATCGGAGGTCAGGTTTACCTAGGCCTGGGGATTAGGTTCTTCCATGCTGACACCCTATTTGCATTTGAGTGTTTTTTGTTTCTTTTGCAGATAAAGTTGTTATAAATGAAATATATAAACTGATGTAATAAATAAATATAATCATTCTCGTGAAGTGTCACTATAACCGGAACGATTTTAATTTTTAATGAGTATTTATAACTTCCAACTAGATCGTGCCTCAGACAGAAAAGAATAGAATTGTAACAGAAGGCTTATCGTCTTTTCCCGAAGTAACGCTTTGTAAAACACACGACAGAAGAAAAACTGAAAACCACACGGCTCGCGACATTGCATTAAATGAATGGTGGAAAGAACAAAGAAGACTGGAACGAGACACTGTTATCAAGTGTTATCAGATGTTAACAGTCACACGAAACCTCTTTTGAGAAAACAAAAAGAGGATGACGTGATTACGACATATCAACAGAGAACACTCAGAAAGCAGTTCTTATTGCTGCGGGTGTACTTCCAAAATATGCCTATTAGAATTAAATTAACTAGAATTCAAGTCGCTCTGTCTTTCCCTACTTTTTCTATATTTAATTATGGCATCAGTTTCCCTTTAAATATTATCGAGGAATCCACGTTCCCGTGTTTAAACGCCATTCCAAAAATTACCTGGGGATCATTTCGGGGTCAGCGTGAGAAAATGTGGGGATCATTTCGGGGTCGGGATCATTTCAGGGTAAATTTGGGGATCATTTCAGGGTTGGGGATCATTTCAGGGTCGGGATCATTTCGGGGGCTGTACAGAACATCAGGGTTAAGGGACTTACGTAACTGTAAAGCACAGCGTAGTAACATCTCTAATTGTGTAAAAGTGCTTGGATATTTTAGCATGTTAGGATAAAGTTCACAATACTACTGATTTTTAAACCTCTTAAATACTGGAATAAAACCATTGTTAGCAGGTATAACGAGATGGCAAATGTAATGAAATCTTTGCGTGATATGACCCTTGCTTCTCCCAACCAATTTTTCACTAACGCATGAATGTCATTCAGGAGAATTTAAGCGTCGCGTGCATTATAGTATAGTGAGTAAATTAAGGGTTATTAAACATTACTAAAGTATAAGGCTGAGATTTCCATTTACATTGCAGGATCAGCAGTTAGGCGCAGACGAAATGGAGAATTTATTAGGTGAGTCTTGATATTCCTCTGGCGAAAAATTCAACAGCTGATTCTGTTAATCAGTTGATTAAGCAATGAATCAATCAGTCAGTCTTTTAATGGGTCGTGTACGTTTTTTTTTCTTTTATGCAGAGCTGTTAAATGATGTTGGCGGTTCAGATAAAACCAAGTCACCAAACCTTGATCACTTTTCTTCACTGGTAAAAGCCTTGAGGTGGCCTCCTAACGTACTTTTCCCAGGTAACCTAGCGATCGTTATAATTATGACACCTAAATAGATTCCTGTTGTTTGGTTGGTGGATTGTATGTCACATGACATTGTTTATTTGGCCATATATTCCATTATGTCGTACACTATAACTCTCGACCAACCAGCGTGTGGGATTTCACGCTATTGTTCTTAAACTCTATTTGGACCCTCCAAAAGGGTTTCGTTTGAACGGCCGTCTAATCCATTTCACCGTCCCAGTGCGATATTTCTTTGAAGCAACAGCTTGGTAAGAAAGCATGTTATCTTGTTCTGAAAGTGAAATCGCTAATTTCAAATTTGGTCGAGTTTTTGTGGATTGGACCTAACACTGGATTGTGCGCATGTTTCAGTAAGCACTTTCGTTATTTGTGTTACTGTATTTGTGTTTCTGTTTCCTCGTGCCTGTTTACCTAAATGATTCGCAATATTTTATAAACGTACCAGTCTTAGTTAAGATTTTTTTTTTTAATCAACAGCGTTAGATATTTTGCGGTTAGCAGTGCGTTTTTCGTCCATCGCCAAACTTTGTTGCACTGGAACAGAGGGTGACAACCTGACTGATCACCTTTTGGCGTGTGCAAGGTAACTTCATCTAAAAGAACTGTTGGCACCCCCGGTTCTCCACCACTCTGACAATAGGGTTAGGATTAGTAAACAGTAAATAACAGTAAACGTTACGCGAAGGGGAAATCACTTGTTGCAGTGAATTGATGAATACAGTGTGACTTAATTTAGACCACATGACGTTCTTATAAAGGCGCTTAGAATGACGACGTAGCCCAAGTTAACAAGACACGGTATCACATTTTATGTCGTCTTTCGTCTTTACAGAGAAGACGTCCCAATTCCCAGCACTCTGCTGTCCTTCAGAATATTCGCGAATCTCTTCTTGACGGAGGACGGTTCAATATTGGCTTTGCGACACAGAGAGAAGGTGAGTACGCTCACGAATTTTCCTTAGTTATCAATGATGTCCTTGTCCGCACTGCCTCGCAACTTGCACACCATACGTCACGTCTGTATCCGAGTCGAATAAGAGCTTAACAAAAACTGTCCGACCTACTTTCGTCTTTGACGCGGGATGGTGACACGAACATTGCACCTACCGCTCGTAATCGTCCCCGTTGGGCCAGTTACACCTCACTTACCATCTCAGGGGGTTTTGATTGACGGCCTTGTGGCCTGGCCTTTTTCCTCCTGAGTTGTGTACTGGGTAGGGTCCATTGCACTCCGGGCTCTACTAAGTACCTCATGTCGCTCTGCCATTGCGCACACCGGTCATTGCACTATTAGACCCGGGCACAGCGCACCTCAAAAACCAAAAAAAACTTCGTCTTTGTTTCCTGCTGTGGAAGAGGGTTTTTAATACGAATTGTAGTAGCAGGAGAATAGTCTAAAGTAGCAGGAAAATATTCTGAAAGCGCTCCATGTCTGAATTTAAAACTAGCTCAGACCATCTAAATTTGGCCAGAGAATTCTTTGTAGTGGCTGGGGAATTCTTTGTAGTAGTCGGAGAATTCTTTGTAGTAGTCGGAGAATTCTTTGTAGTAGCCGGAGAGTTTGTAGTAGTCGGAGAATTCTTTGTAGTAGCCGGGGAATTCTTTGTAGTAGTCGGAGAATTCTTTGTAGTAGTCGGAGAATTCTTTGTAGTAGTCGGAGAATTCTTCGTAGTAGCCGGGGAATTCTTTGTAGTAGTCGGAGAATTCTTTGTAGTGGCTGGGGAATTCTTTGTAGTAGTCGGAGAATTCTTTGTAGCAGTCGGAGAATTCTTTGTAGTAGCCGGGGAATTCTTCGTAGTAGCCGGGGAATTCTTTGTAGTAGCCGGGGAATTCTTTGTAGTAGTCGGAGAATTCTTTGTAGTAGTCGGAGAATTCTTTGTAGTAGTCGGAGAATTCTTCGTAGTAGCCGGGGAATTCTTTGTAGTAGTCGGAGAATTCTTTGTAGTAGTCGGAGAATTCTTTGTAGTAGTCGGAGAATTCTTCGTAGTAGCCGGGGAATTCTTTGTAGTAGCCGGAGAATTCTTTGTAGTAGCCGGGGAATTCTTCTTAGTAGCCGGGGAATTCTTTGTAGTAGCCGGGGAATTCTTTGTAGTAGCCGGAGAATTCTTTCTAGTAGCCGGAGAATTCTTTGTAGTAGCCGGAGAATTCTTTGTAGTAGCCGGAGAATTCTTCGTAGTAGTCGAAGAATTCTTTGTAGTAGCCGGGGAATTCTTTGTAGTAGCCGGAGAATCTCCGATCTCCGATACCCAATGAACACCCTAGATGATATTTTAGCCATACAGAATCTAAGTGTACCAATTTAGGAAACGAATATAGTGATAAATACATCACTTTATTGAAATGCCAGTGTTTATGTTGATGTTGTAGTTCAATTGCTACTTTGGTGTGATTTGTGTTTTATACTGGCACTTTAAACAGACGAAACAAGTAATTTAAATAAAACATATCAAGGTTAAGAATCCCATCTGGCTGGAAGCGAGCATGTTGGCTGTTTACTGACGTGGTCGTTGGTGGTACTTAAGCTCGGGTCGTTATATTTCACGTCCGCTGGTTAAACCGCTCAGCTACACTGCTTCTTAACCCCTCAACTGAAGTATCCATTATGGGCTGATGCTGTTGGAAGCACGGAACAAGGCCTTTAGCAGACTGCAAACACTTAACCGGTTTGAGTAATTCTTTGTTTTGTTGTAGATCGTAGAACAGTGTTTATCATGGAGTAAAGGCTCAAACAAGAATGTCAGGATTTCTCTGTGTACTGTTCTGTTAAAGTAAGTGAGAGCTTTGTGTCTTAACCATGTGACTTCAAGAAGTGTTAAAGGCTATACAACCTCTCTTTACACCATTGGTACTGACATTGTCAACCAACAGACGATAAGCAGTGGGAGCTGTAGTGTATAGGGTGTTAATGACTGTGTGAAAGCGAGAAAATGTTGTCTAATGTTATGCGCATGGAAATATGCAATTAGTGTCTATATATAGATGGGGTAATTTATTCCGGACGCCTTCTTTTTCCGAGTAAGTTACTGTGGCAATAAACTGGTTTTTCAACGAAAAAATCGCGGCGAACTACAGGAGCATTATCAACTCGTAAAGATTAAGCCGATTGAACACCAACTTCTCTAAACTAGCCCTTTAGATCATGAAGGCGTGTCGCTAAGGAGAATTGTTACCCAAGTCTTGACAGTGAAAGTGTTAAAGCAGTTTGAAGAATTCAACGTTCCTTCCTCAGCTATGATATTTTAAATTACTTCTCTTTTAAGATCTTTTACAAATCTCGACTATGAGTGATGTTTACTGTACAATCAGACAACTTGACACAATTAAATTAGATCAGATATTTAGAAGTTTAAAATCAATAAAAAGTCGGTTACGAAGTTACTGCAAACTTGTAAAATTGTTTGATGTTTTTTTTTGTATTGTAGTTTTTCAGTTCTGCTAAGGAAGCGTAATGATTTTGAAGGAAAGGCGCAGTGTTTATCAACTTTAGTAAGCGTAAGTATGCTTCAGGTGCCCTTTCTTTAGTTACCGCCAAAAACTATCACCTCCCAACAGTCAGTTTATGTTTCGACCCGTATCCCGACACCTCGACCGCGGGTGCGTTCCCGAAACAGAATGGACTGAACCAGTCAACTGGAGTTTTAATTTCCTGTTTCTTGTCTCTCCTCAGATTTTGGAAAATGAGACCGATAATGAAGCAAGATTCAGGTCTCTAGTAGCAGTCGGTACTTTGGTATGTGAGGACAATCAAACCTTGATATTAAATCAATATTAAATCATATAATATCAGGGCTCCTGATAATATTAATAAATCCCATCCTCCTATCTTCCACTGCGAACGAACTTTTAATCCTTCCACCCTGTTTGTCAGTAATTTGTGTTAGAGCGAATCATTGTGGTTACATCTTGCATGCTGTCTTCACAACAGGTTTGGGGCGACTCTGATGTGTTGTCCCTTGCGCAGTCATTAGGAATTGAAAGTCCATTAAAGTCTTTGGCTTCCATTGCAGATCCAGCTAAGGTAACGCATCTAGCGATGGCTCTCCTTTTTCATTACTTTGGCACTGTTATACTGTTTAGTGTGCCGGCACTAGGGCACAGTACCATTCCTTCAAGGAAAACTTGTGATGTGCTTGGTATGGTAAACTTTTCAGTACTGCGCTATTCGGTCTCATTCCGTGCATATATGAATTATGCTTATACAGTACACTATGCTTTTCAACAATCAGTCAGAAATGGGTATGAGTTGTCTGTCCTAAACCTAAACTTTGGAACAACAAAGACCAAAGGTCATCACAGCCTGTTTAATGCGTGGTTTATTCTGCAGGTTGGTGATTGTGCGTCGAAACTTCTAATAGCGTTGACGAACTAAAAATGCTTACCTACTAAAATAACGAACTGTTGGCACAAGTGATGGAAAATAAACAGAGCGCGTGCTAGCGCAGGTGTGGTTGCTTCACCTGCCCGCGCGGGCCTAGATGGATGCAGGGAATTCAGTGTGCAGGGAAGGCCAAGTGACCAAGAAATACAGTGAGGAGAACGCGCAGCGAATATCGAAGCGATTCCCTTTGAACAAACGCAAGCTTGTTGCCAAGACCGTTTTAGCTTTTTTCAGTTGCTCGGTGTTTTACAAAGAAGCTTCAGCAATGGAACTTGAATTTAAAAGTGGAACAAAATTCCTGCTTCGTGAAATAGCGCAAATTTGTCAACCTTTGGTGCATCTCATTGTTGTAGGAAAAATTTGCTTTTCACTTGCAATTCAGTTGCCACGCGACTCTAACAGTCCTGTAGTGTATGCCAATCAATGTTTGCGCTTTCCTTGCGTTTGAACTTTGAGGTCATTCCTGCGTCTTCCTCGTTAATCAAGCTAAATGCGTCATTAGCTTGCTTTGATTATCATGCAGTTCTTTTTGTTTTCAGTCGTCGTGCTCTGCTCTTGGTTCTTGTACATATGCTGATACCGTAGATTGTTAACATCCATTTAGTCGTTTCACTTTCTAAGGTAAACAATTTCTGAAAACTGATATTTTCAAAATAGTTTCGAATTTACTTTTCAGTAATGAGGTTTGATCAGCAACCCATCAATCTCAATAAAATACGAAGTTTTGGTTGCTTCGTTTGACTGCTAATGCACAGTGCCATTTTAACATCGAAGCGTACGTTTCCTTTTTATTTTAAACAATTTGGTCCATTTGTTTTTCTTTTACCTCGTCGGCGCGTTGCAAGATCTACAAGTAGGTATGTGTTGTATTTTCTTCGTTCTGCGCACTTTGTTTGTGCAAAGCAAGTAAAGGATTCACCGTATTTTCGCCTCAACTAGGCAATATTCTCAGTAGTCACTCACGAGATCAAACATTCCTTACAAACCTTGTAATAATATTGATCTTTTTAATCCAGTAGATGTTGTAAATCTATAAGTTTCCACTGAGTTAGTGTAGACTACAGTGTATAAAAAAAATCGTTATTCGTTGATCGCTGATGGAGCTAATGCGACTACTCTACCATCATATTACGAAACACTGAAACGTTTTTTGGAAGGTGGGGCCTGGAGGCGAGCTGTATTATTGCCTTACTGGGGAAAATATGCCCACCAACTGGGACAGAATTAGTCATGGAATTATTTTGGTACCGAACCTTCAGAGGAATCGTGCAAAAAGAAAAACATTGCAGGAGCTATATTTGTACACTTAATTTACATTAAGAGCCTGTCTCTGTTTCACAGCTTTTACAGTTTCTCCAGATAATATTCTCTGAGCCAGTATTGCCGTGTTAAGCACAATGCGAACAAGTTTCAGCCCGACAAAGTGATCTTAGTGTAAATGATACTTTGTAGCTCTGCTTCACAGGAAGGATCTTGGCATTTCAGGCTGGGAGCTCGGCAGCCAGCGCACCGCCTTTTCATGCAAACGAAGCAGAAGACGGTTGGGATTCAGCATAATTTGGGATCTTCGAAGGTTGCGCTGCCGCATGTGGTGGAGAGGATTTCGAGGCCTGTGGAGAAGAAGAAGCCGGAAATTGTGAAGAGGGAAGAGGATGTGGGGGAAAGTTCGCATCAGACTTATCTGGCGGCGCTGGTGGTTGTCTTCAGATGGAGATTATGAAGATTTCTGGGGAGGGCGTTTTACAGACTAATCGTCGAATATTCCGGACTCTATAACTTCGTCCAAATCCTTTTCTTTCTCTTCCTCGTCTTCCACAGGTTTGATCTGCATTTCAGTGATCGAGAATCTTATGGAAGCCCCATGCGGATTATTTCCGTGTCTTCCAAAGTAGATATCCTCAAGCCAGACCACCGGACGAACCCTACATCTCTTCTCGCTGTATTCCAAAGGGTGAATAATCTGCTTATTCTCATCGATTATTTTCGTGAGACATTTTAAATCATCATCATATTCACCCCTCTTGGTCCTGAGATTGACATTGAACGTATTATATCTCACCAGAGGCTTTAGACATTTCATCCAATCTTCTGTTCTCTTTGCTTTTACATACGATTTAAGCTTGAGAGCCTATATGGGGATGTAGGCCAAGACGGCCTTGTTGCGTCCCCGGGCGATGTTTCAAATCGAATGGAGGCGCTAGTGACAACCAGTGTGCTACGCAATAGGTTTATTGGATCACACACGGTGAAAACTAAAATAAATGATTACAATAATTAAAAGAACATCTTATACTTGAAAATTGAAAACATGGCACGGAAATAACGAGAAGAAAAAAGCGAAAAAACTTACATCTGGTAGGCGTACGCTCCGAACAAAGAGGATAGATTCGAGCTACTGAGCACGTGCTAAGAAAAGGACGCTAAGATATCAAATGACGGTCAAATTTTAAATGAATGTGTCACGAACACAACACTCCTCGCCCAAGGATACTATCCTTGCTATATATATAAAAAAGCTACATACGAATAGACTCGATCAATGTCCTAATGGATATAATGTTTATGTGTTTCCTTGCTTGGGAGACAGGAGCAGTACTAGCTGGGTAATGGGGCGTAGTAAGGCCTTGGTGCGCTCTCCGTCGAACATCAGGACCTTTGCCTTTCTCACGTTCCCGTCCTCACTTTTGATGGTTTCTTGTATCCTTCCAAGTGACCATTTGTTGCGATTAGTGTCTACGTCTTTGACGAGAACAACATCTCCATTCTGCAGGTTGACCTGTTGATCTTGCCATTTCGGTCGTCGTTGCATGTTTTGCAGATACTCTCGTCTCCATCGGGTCCAAAACTGGTCCGCAAGATATTGTACCCGCCTTCATCGCTTGCGTGCGTACAGGTCTTCTGGGCCATAGTTTCCGAGGGGAGGAGCAAGAGGACGAGACTTCATTGTCAGCAGCATGGAAGGCGTAAGGGGTTGAGGCTCGTGAGCGTCCGTTGGGACAGCTGTTAGTAGGCGGGAGTTGACTATCCCAGTCACCTCTGTCATCAGGGTGGAAAGTAACTCGTGGGTTAGCTGTGAGCTACCAATTTGAATCAGCATGGCATCTAGGACGCTCCGAATGGTTCGAATTTGGCGCTCCCATACTCCGCCAAAATGAGAGGAATAGGGAGGGTTAAAAACCCACTCGCAGCCCTGTTCCGTTGCATAGCGCTGCACTTTTTCCTGGTCGACTTCAGTTAGCGCCTGCTCCATCTCTGACTTCCCGCCTATGAAGTTAGTGCCTCTGTCGCATCGTATTCTTGCAGCGGGTCCTCGCAGGGCGAAGGATCTACGGAGGGCACGGACAAAGGAACTGGCGTCCATGGATTCCAGGAGCTCGATATGAATGGCTCTTGAGCTGAGGCAAGTGAACAATAAGCCCCAGCGCTTGCTGTTGGAGGCTCCTCGTCTGAGTCTCCTAGTGCAGATCAACCACGGTCCGAACACGTCGATGCCTACGCTGGTAAAGGGTGGGCCAGGCTCTGTGCGGTCCTCAGGTAGGTCTGCCATTCTTTGGGTCAAGGTGGGTTGCCTTGCTTTCTTGCACACCACGCAATCATTGATGACTTTCGTGGTGGCGCTGTGGCCGGATATGATCCAGTAACCGGCCTGTCGGACTGCTCCATGGGTGATTTGACGCGCTTGATGGTGTATAGCCTCATGATGGTGACGTACCAACAGCTCTGAGACGTGATGTCCCTTAGGAAGGATTGCGGGGTACTTTTCCACGAAGTCCAACGTCGATCGTCGTAGTCTTCCACCCACGCGCAGGACGCCTTCTTCATCTACGAACGGGTCAAGCTGGTAGAGTCGGGACTCCTTTAAGGCGATCTTCTTTCTCCTTACCTGGTTACGGTCTACCGTTTGATTGTCGGGCACCTGGCCCTCGAGGAGCTTGATGTCGCTGGCAAATACTTCTCTCTGCACTGTTTTTACCAGCAGCGATGATGCTGCATTTAGCTCTTCTACTGTAAGTGTGATGCGTCCTCTACTATCGGGGTTGGTTTGTCGACCCTGATCGTAACCGTGTATGCCCTTGAGTCTCCTCGCTTTCACTAATAGCACTGCCACAGCACAGCGAAGGGAAGACCAGCTTGAGAAGCGGGCAAACCTTTCTGGACCCATCCCGGTGATGACACCGATACGATTGACCGTTACATCTCACCGTTTAGCGTCTGTTTGCTTTTTCTTTCAAAGCAAGGATAACGAAATTTTATTTATCCGCCGGCAATGATACAGAGATAATCCTGCATTGTGCCCTTAAGAAAAAAAAGAAACCTAACTTAGATGAAGATAAAGAGCAAAGTTCACCACAACTATAGAGTGCATATCGAGTTACAGGGACAATAACAGAGTGAACTGACTTTAATGCATATTGTAGGGGTTTTTGATGCACGTTTTAACGGAGGAAGATTGCAAAACCTTTGGACGAGATTTTCCTGATACGTTCTGTCGTGGATCTCGGCAAAGAAGTCACATGATTTGTTATTCAATATTTATCAACTGAGTAACTTCTGAAAATATTAAAAATTTAACGAAACTGATTCAGACGAACTACGCAAAGGTAAATTCTAAGTTCAAACGTCGATTTTAAGTCAAGCACAGGAACATACGTACGGGCTTTGACTGAGACAAAGTGATGGTAAATGGAGTTGATTAATACGTTTTTTCACAATTTTCATTTCACTTTAAAAGCGTCATATTAAAAGGATCGGGAAATAGAAGACAGTAAATTAGAAGGACCATCATTGGAAATTTCTGAGAATGCGAACGGCGCAACTGTTTGTTTTACTATAAAGTGTGGTTCTTCCTTTTTATCTGAGGATCAAACCATGCAGTGTGACCATTCTTTGTGAAGCTACTGAACAGTACTGTACTGTGGTACTGTTTGATGTACTATACAGTGTGGTTCTAACTTTTTCATCTGTGGATCAAACTATGCAGTGTGACCATTCTTTGTAAAGCTACTGAACAGTACTGTACTGTGGTACTGTTTGTTTTGCTATACAGTGTGGTTCTAACTTTTTCATCTGTGGATCAAACTATGCAGTGTGACCATTCTTTGTAAAGCTACTGAACAGTACTGTACTGTGGTACTGTTTGTTTTACTGTACAGTGTGGTTCTAACGTTTTCATCTGCGGATCAAAGCATGCAGTGTGACCATTCTTTTGAAAGCTACTGGACAGCACTGTAGTGATTGAAGTGTACTACACAGTTTGTTTGTAACGTTTTCATCTGTAGATCAACCATGACTCGGAAGTTTTAGAATTCTTAAAACTGGTCTGAGCTGAACTGTTTTGCAGTACTGATTGATATGCTAATTAGTGTGGTTCTTCTGATAAACCTCTTCAGTTTTAAGACGAAGCTGCTGCGTCAGCACTGTTTAATTTGCCTAAATCTATTTTCTAATGGCATTTATTCTAACTTTTCCTAGCGTGCTTAATATTCAAATGGTAAAAACCTTCATCAAAGCGAGCCGATAAGCTTTTTGCTAAGTATCATACATCAACTATCATAAGTCAACTATCATACAAGTCATCAGCTATTGTGGATTGTGTCATTTTGTTATAAGGCTCACAGTCAGGAACTGCGGGCAGCGGAAGCTCTAGAGTGAGTTTGCCATTATGAAAAAGCTAATTGACTGAATAGCTACGTACCGCGCTGTCACGGAATCAATAGCACGAAAAACGTTTTCAGCTTTTACAAACAAGATACTTTAGTGGTTTGTGTTCGGCAGAGAACCCGAGACTTTGACTGACAAAAAAAATAGCTTCTGCTATTTTGTTTTTCTAGTTTTCGAGTATTTGCCCACTAACTCATGCATGTCTGCTTCACAAACTACTTTCATATGAGAGTAAAGGACCAATATTCCACTTTCACGTGCTTTTTCACCTCCTTCTCCCTGTCATCACCAAGATGAAGATACAAGGACGTAACTCTCAGCCATGATCAAACCACTTCTATTTATAACGCCTGTTCCCTACCTATACCTACAATCTTGAAAATGTTTTAATAACAATCTGTCAACTATTTACATATGTAGACATTATTAAATGGTGTTTTGATGTGCAGTGACGATTAATATGTAGTCGATAAGCGTTCATGTATCAACTTTGCTCCCAGGACCGTTTCCTCTCAACAACTAAAATCTTCTCTTCAGAGCCGCAATTGATCATAAAGAGACATGGCTTCCTCTTGGTTTGGAATTTCTCCTTTGGGCGACGAAGGATGTGAATCTACTGAAAAAAATAACGGCAGTTTATGACGCGTCCTACGGCACATACTGTAGCATGCTTGAAAATTAAAAGCATATTAAACTGATCTTCGTTGCTCCGTATTTGATTCAGATTGAGGTTGACGAATTACCTTGGACAACTACTGACTTGAACACAAACTAGAGAAAAATGTGGGGGAATTTGAAGGAAAGACATCAGACACAGGGCCTTTCCGAGTATTCCAATTTACAATTTTGATGGTATTTCTAGTAGTCTATTTCTCATCGTCTTTGAAAACAAGTATACAATTTACTGACTGATCTTTCAAGTATACATCACGTGATAATTGACCTGGTATCACATGACAGTCACATGTGCATACCTTATTCCTCAACCATTGGACCAGCTTTACAGGGATTCTCCACATTACAAGCCACATGTGTTGGCGGCTTTATGTCAGTACACTCTGCTTCATCCACCGCCTCTGTTGTTCCGTTTGCAGTAGTTCTTAAACACTTAACAGTGAGGAACTGGACACCAGGGCCGCAGGACGTCGAGCACTATGAGAGCGAGAGTAGGAAGATTGGAAACTAAGGATAAGTCGCAAAAATTAACGTTATCATGGGTTATTAAGCTCAAGCGACGGCCCTCGAATTCATCGCCGCAAAGACGGCAAATGGAATGTAGAATATGAATTTTTTTGGAGTTAACTGCTCCATAAAAATACGCGAAACACTAAATTTGCTATGACACGTGGAGATATTCTCGCAACCTTCTCAAAAATATTTTATGACAAGTAGAAATTGAGAAAATTCCAGCAACCAATGAAAATGCAGAATTAATCGCAGGAATTCATACATTAGTTTTTCAACGAATATTTAAGATGAACACGTGACCAGCCGATGCCTTTTCCCGTCCGCCATTTTTCTTTCTAGGGAAAAGCGCTGGGAACGAGGTTGGGTTTTTCTACTTAAAGGATATTCATTTAGAAGGAACTTCACTTTTTCGGTTCAGACAACATTAATTAGTTTTTATTTAGTCCCGATAATATGTTACTCTCTAACGAGGTCGATTAGTGATTTAAGCGTTTCCTTTAATTCTGATGCGTTTTTGAGATTAGGGTGACAACGTAAGGAAGGAGCTCGTCTTGAGACCCTTGCGTGGCTTTGTACAAGACATTCAGTTCATTGACACAGAGGGTTATTATGCTCAATACAAAGTTTAACCCCTCAGATCGTCCTTGAAACCGAACGAGTAACCGTTTATGTTGTTAGTGGATCAGTGCGCGTATGATGCAAAAAATTTCGTCGTATCCGCAGACCTCACCGAAATGCGTCATTTCCTGCTAAATCCTCTCCTTCGCAGCTGTTGTCAGGCGCAGTGTTCCCTTCTCCACCAAGTGTGGTTTGTGTGGAGAGAGGTGCTGCGTGGCGAGCCAGGCAAGGGTTGCGAAAGAAACTAAACGCTAACAAAAACTTCAAAAAACTGGTTTTACGGTTGTTGTTGTTGTACCAGAATCTTAATTTATATCATGGTTGTAACGAAATGTCAAGAAAGTAACATGACTTACTGCTCCAATATCCACGGTGTCCCATTCAGCGGGACACGCCTGTTCTCCACAAACTTCCATAGTTGCAGGTTTGGGTGTTTCACATTCGCTATCGTCCAACTCAAGCTCCACGCCGTTCGTGTCTGACTTACAGAATATCTCGCGTGTTCGTGTCCCGTGCGAACCTTCATTACAGCTTTCTGAACACTCGGTCCATGCACCGATCATCCAACTGCAAAAATCAGTATGGAATGAAAGCGATGAAACAGCAACCAAATGGTTTGAGCCCAATCTCAGTTGTTGTATCTAGATTTTGATCGTCCGGGTGTAAGTTGAACTGTAGTTGATTTTGACTGACGTTTTGACAACCTAAGCGGACGTTATCATCAGAGTAATGTGTAAGTATGGTGTCGTCAGGTGATGGTTGTTTATGCATGCTCTGTCCAACATTGTGATTGGTCGCTTAAGCGGTGATGTTATCGGCTGTTTCTCAGTTATTAAGGCCTTGGTATTATTGGCCATGAAGACTAAGTTGTTATTGGTCTGTCTTGTCAGTTTCGGTCCGTTTGACACAATCGATGAATTTAAAAAAAAGCACGCTGGGTTTATCTTAATGCAAAATTAGAACCTGTGAATGTTCTCCTTATTTGTCTTGCAGGTGGACAACATAAATTTTTTCTTTCTTTTCTTTTCTTTTTTTTTTTTATAGCCTTGGCATTTTTTGTTTTCCTTGTGTTACATCATTCACAAATAACACTGTCTTTTGCTACAAGAGGGCACAGTTTTTCAAGCCCCGGATTCTTGGGTGTTATTTGGGTACGTTGGTTCGTAAAAAATCATACACTTTTTTCTAAAACTGATAAAATTACTCGAGGAGGAAGCTTTCAGTATTCTAAAAGAGAAGACTTATATCACCTCGCAGGGCATCTCTGGGTATTACATTGCTTTATTTCGTCCCAAGGCCTCTCTTCTATGCAATACTGATCCCCAACGGGTGACCCATCATCGTCTCGAACACAAATAAAGGTGGTAATTTTTTTCCCTGAAATTATAAGATATGTAACTATCAAATAACAACAGAACAGAGTCAATTTTACAGCTACGATTTTCGCTTTGCAAATAGGTTTAAAGCGCGAAAATTTGGAGTAAACGTTGTCCTTATCTCATGAACATGCACAGTGTTCTCGGCGGCTTTGGATGTAAAGTATATCTACTATCACGATACAAGAACAACAACAACAACATCTTTATTTGTACCTTTAGAATTATCTTATTGGTAATAGAAGATTAAGTTAACTAATAAATAAGAAAAGGTACGGATTCTAAATAGTTGTTTCTGAAGGTCCGCCCTTCAGAAATAACTACTTCGAGTTAAAAATGCCAGAAGGTCAATGTTTGCAGGATGCAAATTGATTAATGAAAAGGTCAGAGGCACAATGCACTCAAGAAGTAAGACAAACACACAGCAAGAAACATGCACAGTGAAACACAAACAAACAGACGCACACAGAGACATAAACACACAAAACACACAAAACTTAGAAAATATAATATATTAGAAAATATATATATATAAATATATATCATATTAGAAAATATAATATACTCAATATAAATAAACAAGTTATCAATTTGAAGTAACGAAAATAGCATATGTAGAAAGAATGTGTTAATAGTAATCGAGAAGTTTGTAATTTACTTCGGAACCTTTTTAAACTGACTCAGGGACAGGGTTTTGACATTTTCTTCAATTGAATTCCAAATTTTTGATCCTTGAAAACGTATATTGAAAATGCCATAATAAGTACGAGGTTTAGGTAAATAGTAAGTTTGCCTGCAGGCCAAGGGAATATTATATGTATGAATTTGGTCAACTGAAATAAACAAATCATTTAAAACCAAATTAAGGTAATTGATACAGGTAGAGAATCATGCTGTTTCTTCTCTGTTCCATTGCTTTTAGCTTAAGCAATAGTGAATGCTTCTCACCTCCTCCACAAGACGTGGAGCATTCATTGGTTGAGTTCATCCATTTAAACTTCTCCTCCTTGACCATCTCTTGTTCATCGCCATTTTCAGTGTCGTTAAGTTCCTTGTTGAGTTCCAAGAGCTCCTCAAAAATGTCGGGAATGTCGTTCTGAAGACTTCTTGTAGATTGCGGGCTCCTATATTGGTACTTCACCTTGTATGTGTCATACATGTCAATTACTTCGTACTAAGAAAACAATCGAGGGGAGAAAGTACAAAATTAAAGACGCGTTGACCAAAATTAAAAACCAAACATTACTTTGAGAAAACACCTCACACCAGGCAGGGTCGAAGCTTCCCTTAAGCCATTAATCCCGGGCTTATCAGCAAAACTAATACGTCGTTGTTACAAGTTTATTGTTATATTTAATACGCGCTGTGTGGCATGCTATTGTTGCTGACATCCCGGCCTCGGTTGCCGAAGGATGATGATGATGATGATGATGTGACATTTAATACTCACCATGAGGCTTACGCTTTGGCGGAGAGGTCCTCGGGCCAAGATGGTCTCCCTGTTGTTCCTTTTTTTCAATATGAAAGTGGTTCCAGCGCCCTTGAATTTCATTGGCCCGTAGTTTTCATTGTATGGATCATAGTCGAGCAGGTTATAGTAGTCCGATGTTTCCAAAACTACAAGAACAAACTTGATACTAGAAACGCAACGAGATTCGCTACTTAGCTAATATCCCATACTCCCATATTTGTTAGTCTGAATAGTTTGAATTATATTAAATTCCATATCCTTGAGCTGATAATGTTTTTCTCTACTCTCTCTAAAGCGTATTGTAAAGAGAAGTTACATATTGATCACTTCCAGGATTAGAAGCGTAGTTTGCTTTAATGACATTGTCGGTTCGAAAGCTCAAGCAGACTTCGATGCACGGTCACGGTGCACGACTTCCTGTTCGCGTGTCTCACGTCTGTGTACTAAAACGTGCTTAAGTGTCTTAAACAACGCCTCTTCTGCAGGGTACTGGAAACGTTGACCAAATCTCGAGTTCTTCTCCAATGAAAATAAACACAAATTGAAGAGAAGCTCCTGAATGTAATATACACACAGTGACGAACTCACGCCCAATCGGCTTTGTCCAGTACACAAAGGAGCCCAAATTTCAGTCGATAAAAAGGTAACATGCCAAAAATATACGAGTTTCCATTACATTTTACTAGGTATTAATTTTTCTTACCAAGATTGTTTGGTGACCGAGTCAATTCTGCTATTTTGATATTCTTGGCTCCCACAGGAAGAACAGCGATCATTTCGTATTCGTATTCATCTGGAGTACAAAATATCAATTTAAGAAATTAAAAGCGCTGATTGCCTGAGAACAGTTCAGTTTTTGAAAATTCATTAATTATACGTACATCCATTTGGCATTTGGTTGTATGTGAACTTTTGTAGTTTACCGCCATTGGCAGTTGGTTGTATCGTGGTTGGGTTTGGTCTCTCTTCTACAGGTTTGGTTTTAATTGATGTCTGTCCCCCTGAACATGAGGAGCCATCTCCATTGCACACTCCACATCTGTCCAACTTCGCTCTTGAACCAATAACACCATCACATCCAACACTCTGTGTAATAAATATATAAGAGAAATTTGAAAAAGAAAATAACACTAACAATCTTTGTTTTGAAAATAACCAGGCCTGCATTCCTACAATGCAAACACGGCCCCGGGGTACTGAGTCAATTTATTGTTTCAAACTTTAAAACAATAGTTACACTTTGCAAAAATTCTATTGACTTGACCTCTAATATCTTAAAGTTGTAGACGATAAAGGAAAGTAAATGCCAGAATTCCCAAAATGGAGGAATTGACACTTGCAAACTGTCATAGCTATGGACATCTCACTTGTTATTTATGTAACCTCCAGGGACAGTTTCGTGGGTTATCAAAAGTTTCCCAGCATTCCATACTCAGTCCTTAAATAAAAAGGTTCTGTCCTTTGGGTCCAAATGTCTGGACATTTTTGTCCGAAAAAAAATGGAACGCTTCATTTCAGGTTGAATTTGCTTGGAAAAAATCTTCCGACTCCCGAGAATGTCCTATTTAACCTATCGGTACAACCGTATCAGAGCTGCGTGTTCCATTATAAAAAATCGTTTTGAGTATCACTTCCATGACACGCGTACTCACTTTGCAGTTGCCCTCAATACAAATTCCATGTTTGCAGCTTGTTCCGTCTCTCAAGTTACCAAAGTCTGAGACATCCCCATCTGTGGTTGCGCAACTAAGAATACATTTGTCGGCCTCTGGATAGGTAAGTAAAACAAAATAAAAAAAACTAAAGTACTTTGTACTTAAAAAGGTTTCTATTTGGGAAAATGATAATAACCATTATCTAAATTGAAGAACGTTCCTCATTTGATAAATGCTCATCAATTTGGTATTTTAATAAGATAAATTATTATAAGTTGTTTGAAATCATCATTGAATAAGTTATTGCCAGACTAATAAGTTTTAGTATCACCCAACTAGTGGACTAATGCAAATGCCGCAATCTGATTGGCTACGCTACTAGAGGACTATTAGTAATAGTCCTCGAGTAGCGAAATTCGTGGCGCTTTCTTTTGTTTTATTCCCAAATAAATCTTTCTTCAACTTGCATTTGCTAACTTTATTATTGCTTTTTCTGTCCGACTAGTTGGGTAATACTAAAACAATTAGACCCTACGGGTTTACGGGTCTAATTGTTTTAACAATAATAATTAAAATTATTATTATACGGCTGGTTTGGCGAGCGGGCAAGTTGAGGCGAGTCTTTTGTTTTGATTGGTCACCCGAGTAATCTAGATGGGCCTCTCTTGGCCTCTCGGGATTTCGCGCGTTATCCTGCGAAACCACAAAAAAGGGAAAGTGGCGATGTAATAAACGGCTGGGGTCTTGACCAAGCGTGAGGTCAAGGTGGCTGGATATTGGCCCAGTTTTTTTCTGCGTTCTTATTAACTCAGCCGCCAATATGTAGCCATGTTGACCTCGCGCTTGGTCAATAACGCATGTATATACATTCAGTAAGCGACTCACTATCTTCTGCGTAATAAGGGTCAAAGATCCATTTGAATGTTTGTCCACTAGCAAACTGAACCTTTCTTTTGCTCTTGCATTGTGTCGTTCTTGGGTTTTCAAAATTCGAAGGACATTCCTACGACAAGAAAAAAGAAATAAAATTATTTTCTAGCAGATGCAAAGTACACACACACATAGAATCCTACTCTGCCCTTAGTTACGTAAAATTAATGTTGGTGTGATTGTTCAATAAATTTCTTATTTACCTGCTGTTTGCAATATTTGTATTCAGCAGCTTCACCTTTACACAGTTTTCCTTCCCGTTTGGGCCTGAAATAACATACATAACAAAAACGATATACAGTGTTTCATCACATATCAAATGCCAAAAAAAGTGGCTGAAGTGATAACTCGTAGCAAAGTGTCTTAAACAGCAGGCTAAATACTTGAGATGCGACGAAACGAATCTGTTACGTGCAAAGAATTTCTCCGAATAAAATCATTTAAAAGGAGAAATCAAAGATGCCAAAACAAGTGGTGTTTTAGTCCGATATTCTAATAAGATACGATCTTGATTTCCTATGTCCTGCGCATACGTAATCAGTAAGTTTAAACTTTGAGAATTCAGACAGGCTTCTAATTCTTCGATTCTAAATATATTGCTTCCAAGCTGTTTCAACGTGTTCTTCTTTCACTTACGCGGGGTTGTTGCACTGGCGCACTCTCTTGCGGACTCCTCCCCCACAGGTTGGGTAACACGAATCCCATTCCGACCACGCCCCCCATTGTCCATCCACATCTTTATAGCCTTTAGTGCCAACGCGTACGCAATGGCCTCGACGACACCACTGAAGAGAAATAAACCATAAAAACTTGAGTAGACTAAAATGAATTCTCTATGAAATTTGAAGTGATTCAATGCTTCGAAAACCATGGGGGGGACACACGGTATTGATAACCACATCCATGAGGCAAAGTTGTATTGGTGCAAAGCGAGTGAAGATAAAAAGACAAAGCAGAGTTGATTCATCAGGAGGTTAATTGCTTCCATGGTAACCTTGTTTACCATAGTTGCTAAGGTTACCTTGTTTTTGCCACAGCTGGTTCCATCAGCTGCCGGCTCATCATTTGTAGAACAGAAGCCATCAGGTTTTTCACACCACAAGTTGTAGCACATTTTCTACGGAAAACAAGAAAAAATACTTGCCGTTTTCCAAATTTACATGACTGTAAACAAAAAATGGACAATTTTTGACTGGAAATTTGGCAGCTTTTAAAATAAGGTGTAAAGGAAGAGAAAGTGAGGTACATATGAAACTCTTGCCATACAGCGTTGAACATTTGATATTCAGGGATCATACACGACGTAGATTATAGTCCGCATGCGCTACTTCAACATTCGGTTGAAAAATTAAAAATGGCGGACCAAACGAATCGTGAGAAGCGACCGCCAAAACGGCCTATCAACGATTATCAGGCAGTGTCGTTTAAAAAGAGAAAACTAAAACCTGCCAAAGACAATCAATTGTAAGAAGTCGAAGTTGTAGAGGTGGATAAAAGCAAGAACCGAGTGAAAATCCATTACAAAGGTTTCGCTGTGGAAACGGATGAATGGCGTGACTTGAATGAAAATGCATTTCCTTTGGTGAGACTCGAGAAAGCAGCTATCTCTGAGTGTAGTTCCCTTGTAGATAGAATGAACAGCTTTCATAGTCAAGTCTACAGGGAAGTAAAGCGCAAACTATGGTCTGGGCGTCGTGAAGATCCAATTGAAGTAAATGTCGATTTTGATGTATTCAGTTCAGGGCTTGCTAAGACCGGAAAGAGGACCCAAGTAAGAGGGAGGGAGGTGTATTCAGTGGCTCATAATCATGATTTAGATGGTATACTTGGATTGAAATGGAATGAGAGAATCTTTAATGAGAATGGTGATTTTGCATATGTGGTAAATGGAACAGTTAAATATTGGATGACTAAAAAAGAGAGATTTTAGAGTTTAAGTATATTGGAGGAAGGCTTGTATGATCAGAGATTGAAGACTCGCACATGTTGGTGTTTTTAATTTTCATGAGACAAAATTTCTGATATTTAATTGATTAATATAACAATCAGCTACACTGTATGGCTACTGCTTGAGTATCCACTTTTGGACTTTGAATTAGAGCATATTTCAACAATATGTCTATTGGACTCAGTTTTCATCAAACACTAATACACCAACTGTTGTAACAAGAAAAGTTCTTTGAGCGCATTAGCTCCTCTGTGGTTGGTGTGTGTAATAGACAATGTTTCTGTATAATTTGAGAAACTCAGGGACATGAGCATTAAGGGCATGCATATATGGGGTGACATCCTTGGCTTGATATATAGCTAGGAAATTATTATACCAGCTCTTAACCTTGCTTTTAAACTGCATAATTTCAGCATCAGAGGGAAAATCAAGTTTTAAATCACCAACAATGTCCATGAAATCAGTCCAAAGGTCTTGAATGTTGTTACTGTTAATGTGATTAGGAAGAAGGGATGAAATTTCAATGTTTTGAAATACTTAGAGTTTGTCTGGGCCTGTTAGATCTCTATATTCTAGTTTCAATAGTTTTGGATTCCTTACCAATATGCCATTGAAAAGAAATGCCCATATTTTGAAGAGAGTTTTCATAACCTGCCATATATTTATACTTATCTCTAGAAAATCGATCATTAAATGTCCCTTTCTTCCCAATGCTGTCCTGTCTTCTCAACTCCCTGCTTAATAGTTCAATTAAATTGTCTGAAATCCTTTGGAAAAGATGTAAAGTGTCAATAATAACATCCTGGTCAGTCATCTCATGTTCTTCACTTTGTATGAAAGGAAGTTCTCCTTCCTCGACAAGACTGAAGGTCTCTGACTGACCAGTATCCTCATTATGCACTTAAACTTTTGTGGCGACATAACTATACAGACCAAGAAATGATAGAGTTTCGTGACACTGTTCCTTCAATTGTTGCTTTACACGAGACTGATGCTGTCTAGTGTATTGCCAAATGATTTTTTCCTTGTCGGGCCTCTGGACATTTTCTGGGAATTCATTTGAACCACTTTTCTGGCCAGTCGCTTAAACCGTTTTTTGTAATATTCTTCCCTTTTTTCCGGCCTTTTCCAACACACTCTGAAGCTTCTCTTCGAGACGTATTCGTTTAACTGTCTCCTCTGTCACGGCATCCTCAAGTTCCCTTTTCTCCCCTTGCAGTGCTTCGCATTGACTCTTCAATTTAATGACGTCCACTTCATTGTAAAAGACTTTAAATCTATACTTCGGCCCCGTTTTCCACTTATTCACAAGCCTCTTTAAGGTGCTGCCTCCTAATTTGCTTGCCTTTTTGAACGCAGTTTGTATGGTTGATATTTTCTTTTTAAAAACATTTATGATCCTGCTGTTAGTCACGACATCGCCAGCACCCGATTCTTTTAAAATCCTTTTCACGATAGCAGCTATGACAGAATCGGCTCCTTCCCTCTCATAGCTTTATTTCTCCTTAGACAAGCTGAAAATTAGAAAGTTAGGACTAGAGGCACCGACTATAACTAGAGGCACCGAATTAAAGGTTTATTTGGCCAGACAGCCGGCATATTGAATGGGTCAAAACGCGTGATACTGATAGGCCTACAATCATTACCGAGTTTCAAGGTTTACTACACATACAACTTCGCTATCACCCTATACATCACATTGCACTACAACAGTAGAACTAAAAAACTGTTATAAAAAACGTACTGGTTTATTTCATATGTGAACGACGGTAGAGAATCGGCAGAAGATGACTGTTCTGATCCATCCGAAGGCCCTGTAGCTCTACAGCTATGAATGGAACACAGCGCCACCAGTATAAACACGAACCAGTGAGACTTCAAGGCCAAAAAGCCGTGGCTTAATCTTAATGAATATTTACGAAACACACACGAAAATGCGGTAAATTGTGTACTTTTTTCGAATCTCGTGGTAACTAGTTGATCCCAGAATGCATTAGGTTGTTCTAGGCCCATTTTCCTCACCGGGTCCCTCAGGACGGTGTCTAGAGTCTTGCAGAAACAAGTGACCTCCGTGGAAATAACCGCCAAAAGCCGTGGATTTTTTTCAACATTTGAGACCGAAATTTCCAGCTAAACATGCAGTAAACATGTACGTTTCAGAAAGCGTAGGTAACAAACCATAAATCTTAGTGCGAAAATGACCACAAACGAAAAACTACGAAAATTACCAATATTTTGAGTGAGCTTACTAGTGGGTGTGGCCATTGGAAATGTGATAAGCCTTTTGTTAACAAAGAGTTTCATATGAGAACGCATCTTCCATACTGGGTTCTCTTGCTATGATAAGGGGACAGAATCTATTTTAAGATCCGGAAACTATTTTAACTGACCAGTGACTGATGTCCTTCTCATCGCGTGGTTGTAATTTCAATGCGCCATGGCGATCTTGTTTCGTTTGACCTCGACTTTCCACTTGCGGTATTGGGAAACCGCGCAGCCATGGAATGAGATATAAATAGATTCCGCGCTAAAAATAGATTCTGTCCCCTTATCATATCACACGGGGTTATGTTCTCTTTCCTCATTTTCTATCGGTGTAAAGGGAATTGTTCCTAAAGGAACTGGAACTGTGCGAGGTTCTTCTTATTGTATTACAAGTTAAAGTATCAACTCTTTTCACAAATCATCCATAGTGCGTTTTAAAATAAAACACCAAGACATTCCTGGGATAGCACGACAAGTTTTGAGCAAATCTACTCCAATATGATTCTGTTATACACCAATTGGAAAATCGTATCTCAATCATTTTATTTCTCTGAATTGAAAAGACTCGAGAAAGGTCTTCTGGCGTCCTTGTGATTAGACCACAGATTAATTCAATAAAACATTTACAAGTGTAAATGTTTCATTTAATCTATTGCTAGTCTTCTTCGCCTGAAGAAGAAGACTAGCAGTAAGCAGTCGAAACGTCGCGACCACCACCCAAGTGATCCCGTCGTGAGACCATAGAACTAATTAATATTTTCATTGAAGTTAAGACGATGAATAATAATCTTTTCCATAACATTTACAAGTGTAATTTACAAGAATGTAGTTATTGTTTTCCAACTTTATTTTGCTCTGACCACGTCTAGACCCCAGGACTTTTACCAGTTTAGTTGATTGTGGTTACCTCTTTAAGATCTTCTATATCGCAGACACGTGATCCTGCACCGAACATGCGCACACACTGGTCGTCACCGTTGTAAAGCACGCCGGGAAGACCTTTGGGGATCTGCACGTTGTGATATGCTGTATCCTCAAGACACTTTGCTTGCTGGGATCTGTTATAAAATTGAATATTTAACAATTATTCGCCTCAGGCTCAGTGATTCTCGGTGAATATTCACCGGGAATCACTGAGCCTGAGGCGAATAATTGTTTTAGTATAAATACACAGGTGATTATTTTAAAAACAGAAAAGAAAAGCATTTTACAACACGAAAAATTTTCATTTCATCAAAAGCGCGCGAATGACTGGCAACCATGTTGTTCGTCGAGGTGATTATCAGCTGATAATCCGAGATAGCGAACCAATCAGAGCGCGCGATTTGTATAATCACCTGAGTATTTATACTAAAACTGATTATCACATGACCCGTCCGGCCCCGCTCTCGCAATCCCATAGAACACTATGGTAAGAGCTGGCGTGTGTAGGGCCGGACGAGTTGACGTGAGCTGGTCCGGAAAAAGCCGTCAGGCCCTGGTGCACTTGTAAAAAAAAAAAAACAAACAAAAAAAAGAAAAAACACTGAACAACAGGAATGAGAAAAGAAGTCACGTTTTCCGATGAATTGCGTTATTTTTTTTGTGACTCAAAAAATTAAAGGGACAATTTTTATTGAAGGTCCTTTTTTGTGGTTTATCCTGCTCGCCCCAAGCTATCGCTTCTTATTTGGAATAAAAAACAAATTTCGAAATTTTCAAAACTTAGTCTGTGGTCATATGACAAAATGCCTATCGACTCAGGTCGGCCCGGACGGGAAAATATTTGGCTCTCGTTCATGACATGACATGAAAATATTTGGGTCTCGTTCATGACATGAAAATACTTGGCTCTTGTTCATGAAATGACCTCGAGCCAAATACTTTCCCCTCCGGTCGTCCCACTTAGTCAACAAGCACATAGTATTCAACGACCAGAACTCAGATCCTTTATAAGCTATGGCTGCATTAGATTGACTATTATCTACAGTATTCTAGTGAAGGACTTTACACAAGAGAAGCGATAAAACTACAGAGTTAAGACTCTTACTTTGTATGGCAAAGAAATTGATAAATAATTTTGGGAGTCACTTATAGAACAGCGAGTAGTGGGTTAAGTGTGGCAAAAACATGCAAGCCACGTTTTTCATGAACTCGCTTCCAGTCTTTCGAATTAATAGCCCTTACTTTTATCCCGCCACGGCTGAAAATGAGCCTAGCCTAAGTCTCCTGCAAAGTATAACTACCACTAATCATCAAAGTAACATCCTGGATAAATACGTTCCAGATTGAGAGGTTCCCCTTTCAAGTTCTATCAGCAATGTAGTAACCAATTACTGTACACATTAGCTTTGACAACTTACTGTAGAAACGAGGTGATGTATTTCCGGCTGCAAGGTGACCAATCAAATGCGGTTATTTTCCCGCTAGCCCTGGCCGCCATGACGTTAACGCCATCCTTACATTTATTGCCTTCACCGTCGTGCTCAGCTCCCAAACTAAAAAAGACGAAAAAGGCGAAACAGGAAATAATGTTTGATGAAACACACACTGTGCAAAAAATGTCCGATGATTTAATCCCTCAAAACACCATTTGCTTACAGACTTTCATGGCGGTCTGATTAAAAACGGCAGGAGTTTTTTAATTCATCACACTCTATACGCTGTTTTCTTGGAAGATCAGCTTATTGTTCAACACTACTAATCGCCGTGTTTGCTGAATATATTTACGACAACGATATTCCTTTGGTGTGTTAAGAATTGAAATAGTAGGCAGTGTTTTTATTTATTTTTGCTCTTCTGTTTTCAGACTTGTACGTTCAAAGAAGTCGTTAGGTTTTCTTGCTGATCAAGACAAAAATTCTCCTTACCTGTGAGCTGTCTCATGTGCCAGTGTAAACGCCGTTCCCAGCCCGGTGTCTTTGTTTAGGGTGCAACTTGTGTACTTTTGACACATTCCTTTCAAATTAGCCAGTCCTGGGTGGGCATGAGATCAAGTCACTCGTTACAAGATCGAGAAAAGTCAAGTATATTGATAAACTAATAATAACAATAATAATAATAGTAATTATAATATTTTTTAAATAAATTGTAACTAAAGATGTGTATTTTTATCTTTTGATTTCTGTTAAAGACATATTATTATTATTATTATTATTATTACGATTACTATTAAATTGAAATCTAACTTTATCCACAAAACAACTAAAAATATTAATGTACAGCTATTAAAATATAATTGTCATAAGGCAAATAAATAAATATACACTATTCGAGTTCCTTTAAATGTATAAGTAATTGTGTTGCGTCGTTTATCTGCTTCAAAATCGATTTCAGGGATGTTTAGGTTTCTTCTTTGTACAGTTATTGGGATCAATATCAGCATGTGGGCCAAGTCCCCTTTGAAAAGATACTAAAATAAAATAATCAAAAGAACCCTATCTAACTCAGGCCAACAAATGTCGTAAATTTACATAAAAAGTTAAGAACGTAATTATATCAAGACCGACACCTCAAATAACTTTTCTTTTGCGATTCCACGCCACTTTCATGCGTCATTAAAATCACAAGTTCAACACGCCTTAAGATCGCCACTTTTAAGACTCCTTAAAATTGCCACTTTTAAGATCCCTCACAATCGCCACTTTTAAGTCACCTTACAATCGCCACTTTTAAGACGCCTTAAAATCGCCACTTTTAAGACTCCTTACAATCGCCACTTTTAAGACACCTTAAAATCGCCACTTTTAAGACTCCTTACAATCGCCACTTTTAAGATCTCTTACAATCGCCACTTTTAAGATCTCTTACAATCTCCACTTTTAAGACTCCTTAGACACAGTAATGCCGATTTCAGAATGTCAAAAGACACTTCGCACTCTCATAATAATAATAATAATAATAATAATAATAATATAATAATAATAATAATGATGATGTAATAATAATAACAACAACAACAGTAATAATAAAATAATTATAATAATCATATAATAATAATAATAATAATTTTCACAAACAGACTTTAATTTAGAGTATATGATCTGTTAAATCGCCCGAAATGATATTCACAATTATAATCGGTAGAAATATATAAAAATATACCCGAAAAACTTTAAAAGATTTTTATAGCATCAGATATAGAATGGGAAATATACTTTAAAAAAATAATAATATGGCATATTGTATTTACAAGGTGACGGCGATAAAAGTACTATCAAATTTTACATCATGGCTCTTTCTTGGATTTCAATGTGAATATCAATGTTCTTTAAGTCACAAAAGGCTTTTGTTATAGCTCTCGATCCTCTAAGGCAGATTAGTGCGGATCTTCATGAAGCGAAGGATGGCCTTGCTCTTATTCAGGAGATTGTTTTGGCATAATTTTCTCTTTTCTTGATGGAGATCAGCTAAGACAGCCTACTGTGCCTAATATTGCAATCACATACTCCTTTCCCCTACCCCCCTTTGACGTAAAAATAAGGGATGTGAAAGTTCCTTAGCCTAAATTAATAGATACCCTAATTTATTTCACTAGTAAAAATCATTGGCAATAATAATAATAACAATAATAATAACAACAACAATAAGTAATGGTAACAGGACTGAGTGGAGTCCAATTCAGTGTGTAATCATACGAGTGATTAACAAAATCGGACGACAGCATAGCGGGAGTCCGATTTGTTTAATCACGACTATGATTACACACTGAATTGGACGACACGATGTTCTGTTACCAATTAATCATAACTTTAATAAAATTTATGATATATAAACTCTTTCTTTTAAACCAAAACACAAGAAATTTCAAGATTTTTTTTGCTAGCAGTAAGAAAAAAACGACATATAAGCTCGCTCGTAATGGCGCGTACTGTATCATAGATAATAAAAAATAAGAATATATTGATAAATAAAAGAAATTATGAATGCTAAATACAATACTTTATTATATACACGTGAGGTTTTTACTGGGAATTACACCACTCGTAAAATTCATATGAAACTACATCCGGGACCGTAGTGGCGTATTTTCCATATCCTTACTAGTGAGGAAATTGATGACGTCATTTCCCGCTTTGCAAGATTCAATTTGTGTATAAAGATGCCAAACGAACGTCTTAATATGTTTTTCTCTATATAATATAAGGAAAATTACACGTTAGCTCGAAGATGGGAATTTTATATTCTCGTGGCAAGAACAATATGTGAAGAGTGCGTGCAGCGAGAACATAAAATTCATATGTAATAACCGTCTAAATATACTTCACAGTACACACTATACATACCTTTTGCGGTACTAACCTAATTGATTGACGGATATAATTTATGAAATAAATATAAATACAATAATCGTTTCATGAAGTAAAAATTTTATGTCTCCATCAAACTCATTTACGTAAAACGCAGAAATAATAAAACGTGTCAGCGGTCACTTCTTTAAAAGTTATCTTGGATAGAGAGGCAAATAAACGAGCCGATGTAGGTGCGCACGCGCTGTACTTACCTAATATATCTTCACAACCTTCCCGTTTTACGTCCTTTTTATTTCGACAGAAGTTGAACCTGTAAAGGAAAAACATATAATTTTTCTTAATGCAATTCATGTCGGACCTCGGGTATAAACATCAGGGATCTTAAGCAAACAGAACGGCGCCTTCCACCAATGTGGCCCGGGTTCGATTCCCGGCCCTGGAGTCATATATGGGCTGAGATTGTTGGTTCCCTACTCTGCTAAGAGAGGTTTTTCTCCGGGTACTCCGGTTTTACCGTCTCCACAAAAACCAACATCTGATTTGTTTTGATTTAATTTAATATGATTTGATTTGATTTCATTTGTGCTTTACAGTGTCCTCAATCAGTAGGTCAATGCTAGATACAGTTGACGCTCAAATAAAGTTCATTATTATTATTATTATCATTATGTTCTCCACAAAACCTGAAAAAATTTCCATTTCACGTTGTTGTTGTGTTGCAGAGGACGGCTAAGAAAGCTACGAGATTGTATTTTGTACGTGCAAATTCATTGTTTTCCTCATTAACGGTATTGTTGAATGGCGTACTTGCTGACTTTCCCCTCGTTTGTTTTCCACCAATACGTTACTTTGTAACACGGCGTGGTGGCTCTTTTAAGTCTGCAATTCAGAAAATTTTCTCTCCTATTTATTCTCCTATATTCTCTTCTATCATTAAGCTCTCCAAAATATCGCTGGAATCGTTAACAGCGCTCTTTTAAAATAATGATATTCCTCAGTTAGCGAATCAGTCTTTAATTCGCCTTACTTTGACAGAAGAGCTGCCTGGTCAAAGTGAGCAGGGTTTGCATCGTCATCAACATTTTCCCCAGCTGTCCAGCGGCAGAAATTGTTCAAAGTTGTGGCTGCATGCGTAGTTATAACAGGGCCCTCCTGTGAAACAAATGCAGAAGAAAAGTGTTCATGTTATCATTGGAAATTGTTCAGTCGATTGAATGACAGCAGGGGTGGAGCACGTACCTCTTTTGCTCGTAATATTAACAACTTGTGTATGATATACTTGATGTTGGCACCAATAGAAGCGTCCGCCAAAAGACCGTGAGCCTGAAATGCGAAAAGTATAGCAAATGATTATCTTTTATCTTCCCATTTTGCCATGAAACTTTCTAAACTATTTACTAGTTGATTTTTTTTATAAAGAAAAAACCAGTTTTATGGCGGAAGAGATTAATACTTTAAAAATCGAACAAAGCCTTAGGTAGAAAGAACTTTGGATTTTTTCTCTGAATCACGCTTATGGTCAATGACTCGTTGTATCTGTATCACTGTCGTTTTATTGAGTGTTTAAACCAGAGCAGAAAGGACTTATTAACACTTGCCAAATGGGGTCATTCTCTCTTACCACCGTTAGACAAAACGGCATGCAACTGTACACCGCACACTGCATACAGTATTAGTCTATTTTTTTGTTGTTGCGCAATTTTGACCAAACACAGTCCTCGTTTTGAAATCTAATGGATGGTTAGTATACTTCTAAGCAAGTGAAACCCAAAAGATTGGGAGTCTCAGAGCCCACAGAAAAGGGTTTGATGATCCATGGTCTACGTCTCTTTAGACGTAGAATGACTAGAATACCATGAATAGAGTACCAAATGACTAGAATACCATGAATAGAGTACCAAGTGACTAGAATACCATGAATAGAGTACCAAATGACTAGAATACCATGAATAGAGTACCAAGTGACTAGAATACCATGAATAGAGTACCAAATGACTAGAATACCATGAATAGAGTACCAAATGACTAGAATACCATGAATAGAGTACCAAATGACTAGAATACCATGACTAGAGTACCAAATGACTAGAATACCATGACTAGAGTACCAAATGACTAGAATACCATGACTAGAGTACAAGATGACTAGAATACCTTGAATAGAGTACCAAATGACTAGAATACCCTGACTAGAGTACCCAATGACTAGAATACCATGACTACAGTACCAAATAACTAGAATACCATGAATAGAGTACCAAATGACTAGAATACCCTGACTAGAGTACAAGATGACTAGAATACCATGACTAGAGAACCAAGTGACTAGAACACCATGACTACAGTACCAAGTGACTAGAATACCATTACTAGAGTACCAAATGACTAGAATACCATTACTAGAGTACCAAGTGACTAGAATACCATGAATAGAGTACCAAATGACTGGAATACCATGAATAGAGTACCAAATGACTAGAATACCATGAATAGAGTACCAAATGACTAGAATACCCTGACTAGAGTACAAGATGACTAGAATACCATGACTAGAGTACCAAGTGACTAGAATACCATGACTAGAGTACCAAATGACTAGAATACTATGACTAGAGTACCAAATGACTAGAATACCATTACTAGAGTACCAAGTGACTAGAATACCATGAATAGAGTACCAAATGACTAGAATACCATGACTAGAGTACCAAATGACTAGAATACCATGACTAGAGTACCAAATGACTAGAATACCATGAATAGAGTACCAAATGACTAGAATACCATGAATAGAGTACCAAATGACTAGAATACCATGACTACAGTACCAAGTGACTAGAATACTATGACTAGAGTACCAAATTACTAGAATACCATTACTATAGTACCAAGTGACTAGAATACCATGACTATAGTACCAAGTAAATAGAATACTATGACTTGAGTACCAAATGACTAGAATACCATGAATAGAGAACTAAATGACTAGAATACCATGACTAGAGTACCAAGTGACTAGAATACCATGTTAACTATAGTTGGTACGTATTTCGTGATCTGATCCTCTTTGTAAAACTCTCTCATCTTGTTTTCCACCACTATCAACGATTCAATGGTTCTTTGTTGATTGGCTGAAGAACGCGGTAAATTCATGTGCAAATTGTCATCCGCATCGTTCAGAGTTTGATACGCCGTCGTATCGCCTGGGGAAATGCAAAATGATTTAGCAGTCCTGTGAAATTAACAGTGATATAATGTCAATTAAGTATTGTATTTGATTTTATATGTGTTGTTATACATGACACACATGATCTAAATTACAGCGTGTAATTGTACCGAACCACCTCTTGTATACTCTTCAATGACTTGCTACAACAAGGTGCAAAATTACTTTCAGACACTGCACCTATCTGGGTATAAGTAATTTCAAAATGGTCTGATACATTTAAGTCCCCATTCTCCTCCTTATCAATGTTGCCACCAATCCAAAACCATGCTGAAAAGGTAAACATACAACATTGAAAGGAGAGAGGGAGGGGGGAAGCTGGAAAATCACCAAGGCTTTGTTCCGGTGATGGTTCAAAGGAATAATTGAGGGGGGTGATATGTACTCTTAGTGTCTTAGCAATTTCGCAAGCTCTTGTAGTTATTCTCACCAATTAGCAATCAGCAACTTGAGTTTTTTGAAAGAATATTTCTCATATCAGTAGTGTTCTGAATCAGGAAATATGGAAGTCTCGATTGATTATTATACTTGAGTGACGTGTTATCTTATGACCACCTAAGATTCATTTAGTACTTGAGAGACCTTTTAGCTTATCGATGTTTTACATGCTAAGCCAAGGACACATCTAAGCTTTCAATACAGCTTTCAATACAGCTTAGGTTAGATTTGTGGCGGCGCGCCTGAGCAAGGAATTTAGATATCTTGAGGTCTATCCGCTTCTAGTGAAAAAAATGAGATTGACAAGGGTGGGGTCTAAGTGAAGCGTTATACAGTGTTAAGAGTCGCTGTAAGACGCAGTTACGTTATAACCACCTTCCACGCCGCACCAACTGTCTGATCTTTTCTCCGCATTCAACGCCTCTCTTAGATCCCCGACAGGAGTCACAGACCTACGATGGATCACGTGAGCACGGGTTTTATTCTTTTCCAGTCCTAGACGATTGGGTAGCGGATTGATCATAAAGAATGCCTCAGGTGTACGCATCATTCCTTTCTAGAAAACAAAAGCAATGATACCAATGAATGATTCCTTACAAATGAAAATGGCTTACAAGCTGACGAGCACTGCATGATGAAGGACCAACATGACAAATCTGTGAGCCACAGCGTTGCTTTTAAGTCGATTTCAAGCGGTTAAGACAGCAAGAGGCTGTGACAAGATGATGAAAAATGGTAGGATTGTGGGATGCGGCTTGAAATTACAAACATAACGTGGGAATCCAGAGCTCATCTGCTAGCTGTGCCATGCTGATGAGGCCCAACAAGGCCGAAACAGCTGTCCATGGCCGCTGGCTTTTGAGCTCAATTTTTTCGTCTTTTTTTTTAGTTGCAACAGGGTTTTATCCCTTCTACCGCTGTCGCCTCAGTGCGCATATGTGTGCCTTTAACTTACCCTTATAATAGGCTGTGACAGCCAGGATTTTCAAGATAAAATCATAATTGACCTACTCCTTCACGGGTGAGAGAGGAATCCCCTGTAAAAGTGGTAGCAGGTGCACAAAGGGTATTTAAAAAAAAAAACCCTTCAAGATTTCAATATCACTTTGTAGGGCAATTCATTTACTGGAATGAAGCTCGACGATTGGCTGGAAGATTTAATATTGATTATTTTAACTGTGGCTACAAGGAAGGTTGGGAATTACTGTAGCAGCTGAAAAAAATCAATCGAAACAAATAAAACCCAACCTAAAATCAAAGCAGGTAGTCAATGATATGAGCACTCTTTTACGGTAATGTACTTCAACAACTCCTTTGAAGATTCCCTTGGGAATTCTGTGTAACACACTCAGGAATTCCTCATTTTCTTCCATCCGCGAGAGACTCGGGCCTGGCGAAACGCCATACCGGGAAAATCCTGTACCATTAAAAGAGTTCCATTCCAACCGGTTTTTTTTTTTTCGTGCAAATGGTAAACGCTCTAGCAGTCTCACAAAAGTGACTGGTTAATTCTAACATTTTCAGTTAAAGAGGCCTTACCAGTCCATCACAGTTGCTCACGGCCACTTTGCTCCCTTTGGCGTGAAGCAGCTGACCAATATAATGGCAGTGCTCAATATCATAGTGAAACTCGCTAGACCCGTTACCACGAATCTCAATCTCAAAGTTGGAAGAAAAGAGCTCGTCGTTCAAACTGACGTTCAGGTAGAAATCTTGACCGAAAGCAGACAATTTAAAGAAAACAGGTTCTTTAAACTTTGAATTATCAACATCTCTCTTGCGGCGGACATTGCCATTTGTCAGGTCACGTGACAGGAAGTTACCAATCGCGTCCACTTGCACCGGATGCGCGATGTCGTATTCCGGAACTGTTGGTATAAAGAGATTAAGAGATTTGTATAGCGCATTTTTCCAACGGTCAAATGCGCTTTACACTGTCAAATAAATTGTAATCCATACACTAGAAACTACAAATATAGCACTAAGTCTAAAAGTAGGCTTGTCGAAAAAGATGGGTCTTACTGTAAGCTTAGCTTTAAAAATAGGGGCAGATGCGTTGCTTTTAATCTCAAATGAAAGGTGATTCCAGAGATAAGGCGTACATACTGAGAAAGCCCTCAAGCCAATCGATTTGAGCTTGTGAAAATTCGTTAGTTTTTATTTTTTTTTTTCATCACCATTTTCATCCGCAAGTTTAAGCTTGGGGGCTTCTCTGAGCAAACCCCTTCGCCTTTACGAATCGTTTATTGTATTCGTTTGGGTTACCAATTTTTCAGGGTGGAATTTTGGAATTTCCGCCTTCGCCATAATCAGTGGGCTTCACATATTGAGGTCTGGGGTGAAGAGTCTATGTTGATTCCCCCAAGAAACTACTCCACCCTGCCTCCCTCCACCCAAGTCTAGAAATGGGTACTGGCGATGTAATATTGGGGATGACACTGCAACAGACTAGCGTCCCGTCTAGGAGGGAAATAATAAATCAATGCTTTCAGGTATGGGCGTCCTGTGGCTATTGTGGGTCTCCTGTTGTGTTCATGATCAGGATCATGTGACCCTGTGATGGAGTAGTATCCCATCTGGGGGTAGGGGAAGTAATGAATACTTTCAGGTTTGGGCCTCCTGTAGGTTTCCTGTGGTACCAGGGTGATGGGCTCCTGGTGGTACCCATAGCGGTGGTATAATGCTGGATTTAACCCTGCGTTAGACTAGCATCCCATCCCGGAGGGAGTAACAATACTCCTAACAACGTGTATTCTGCTACGCTCACCAGGATAAGTTCAGCAGGGTGTTCAAATTGATTATACGTTTAGAGAACTGATATTTTGATGATTGTGTTGAGTTCGAATGTTGATATTCTGAGTATAAATACCACTTACTAACCGAGTTCGAGGTCCGTACATTAAGTTACGGACCGAGTTTTTCCGCTAGGATTTATGGCCCAAGCGCGAAGCGCGCGGGCCATGAATTCAAGCGGACAAAACGAGGATCCGTAACTTACAGTACGGACCGAGAAAACGAGGTTTGTAAGAAATTTATTATATCTCAAAGCAAACTTTGTATTTCGCGGGCTGTACAGTAAAGTACGGCCCGTTAAATTGATCAATCACAGCGCGCGTACTAACTGAGAGATATAATAATACTTATTAGTAAACATTTACCAGTATACTAATGCAAATGCCACAATCTGATTGGCTGAGCTGCTGTACGCTATCAGCCATTATAGTTCACCTCCAAGTTTTCTCAGATTCTTATTGGTTTAAATCGCTACCGTGATGCGATAGTGTTTGTCCACGGAGAGACACTAGGGAGCTTATAAACATGAGCGTTTTTGAGGCGCGGACGGCAACCGGAAGTGAGCTGTTTCCCCTTTTAAGCTGGATAAATCAAACGAGTTGATTAAGTAAGTTATACCACCGTAAGGTAAAAGGGAGGTGCTGACGTTTCGAGCGTTAGCCCTCCGTCATTCGCTCCGACGAAGGGCTAACGCTCGAAACATCAGCACCTCCCTTTTACCTTACGGTGGTATAACTTACTTAGTCAACTCGTTTGATTTATCCAGTTTCTTGTGTTTCAATTTCCCACCGACGCAGCACCAATTTCTTTAGAAACTATCCCCACAATACTTGTTTCCCATTTTAATTTGTCTTCTCACGTACAACCACATTTACATTGATTAGTATCTTTTCTCCATTAGAGATGATCACTATAAAAATCTGGGAGACACCACTGTCCTGGCACGTGAAATGTTCTTGTCCGGCTGCCGTCCGCGCCTCAAAAACGCGCGTGCTGAAGCTCCCTACCATCAGCTCATAGTGCCCTCCCGAGGAAAATACTCGGATGGATAATAATAATAATAATTATAATATTAATAATAATGACCTTTATTGAAAAGATTTCCATATAGTGGCTCTTCATTTTTCAATATGCTAAAATGCTTAAACTATACTAACTCCTGACTAGCCTAACTAATTAGATACTTGTAAAACGACTCATATAACAACTAGATAATAAAAATGCAAAACTAGTAGTCATACATAATCGACTTGTAGACGCTTAAAAATGCTATCAAGCAAGCCATTGCTTAACACTTTTGCAGAAAAGTCCGTAGTCATCTACATTTCTAATTCTAGCAGGTAATTTATCAAAAAGTGTAGCACTACGGTCCTGAAAAGTGTTTGTTTCTTTAGGAATACTTAGGATAGTACTCGTCCGTGAAATTTCAATAAGTGCGACGCTACTCGCGTCGCCGAGGTCAGCAGCAAAGAAGATGTGTCTGTCCTTGTTAATGAGGTTCTACCCCCCACCCCTCCCCCCCAAAAAAGGTATGCATAAATAAATCTTCGATTTCGTCTGCATACAGTGGGTTTTGACTGTTTTTCAACTGGCGCGCGGAACAAAATTTAGTGGTGAACAATTAAGACAATAGAGTGTTTCTGTTTCGGTCTGATAGTTGCTCCCTTGGAAATTTGATGTTCTTAAAACTAGCATATTTGTTTTAAAAACATCCAATTTCCGCGGGGCAACTATCAGCCGATAGTTCCTCGACAGAAACACTCTACTGTTTAATTAGACTGCAGCACTTGGTTCAAGATCCTTTTAAAAATGGCGACGTCTTCGCACTTTAGGGAAGTTTCGCAGGAAGATTTAGTATTTTGGTATTTCTTTCACCGACACATGACTCGTTTAATATGACTTTTCCTAAAACAATTCAGTAGATCAGTTCGCTCTCGATTTCTATGAGGTGATACTGGATGTACTGGAGACTTTTATATGAGAATAATTCTAAGAAGACTTCAAAACTAAAAATGAACCAAACGTTATTCGATAATATTGTTGTCTGCCGCCCAAATCATGGGATTCAAGTGCGACCGTTAGAGTCACAAAGGTGTGTTACCGATTTGTACAACTTGAACGCCTCATTAACTTTCAAGATCACCCGGCCTACCCATTGATGGCCTTGAAGAGTCAGTTAAATTCTAATTCCGGCACTTTCTTATCACAACCATTCGCTTGAATAAAGTTGTTTTGTTGATTACCATGCATTTTCTGATGCGATTAGTAAGTGAGTTCATAACAAAGCCTTGAACAGTATTCAGTCTGGGCGGCGTCGCAATATAGCGATCTGCAGCTTAGGCAAACAAAACCGTCAGAATACAGGGGACGCAAAGCACACTTAAATGTTTGCCGGGTTCAAATGCTTTTCAAATTCCTACAGAGAATGAATGTCGGCACAAATGGACTGATTTACTTGTTGCCGATATCTTGTCATAAAGCATATACCTGGCTTGGAAAACATATAATCAATCACCTCATATTGCTTTTGAATGAATCATTGCGAAGTCAAACTAGCATTTTTAAAAATTCAACAATGAAAATCCTGCTTGTCAAGAGTAACCGTCTATCAATGACAGAATGCAGTCCTATCGGCCGACAATCTAACAACTACTCTTGCTGAAATAAGCAGTTTTCAAGATTTGACATTAAAAGGGACTCTAAAATCTAAAAAGTTTGAGGGAAATTATATGAAAAATGGTCAAATAGTACAGAGAATGAGAATATTTCTGTTTTACAGTTGGCAATAACAGACTCTAAACCATTGGTAAAGTGAATTACGCCTGCCTTAGGTCGAATTCAAAGCCTCACAACACGCAGGACTACTTTTTCAATTGCTGTTATCAGGAGCCCATGACCAGCTCCTGCTGTTATCCTTTGTTATCTTAGATTTCTAAGTGGCTGCTTTCCTTGGAATGGTAAAATATTGTTAATTTGATTGTCACCACTGTTAATTTTAATTGATGACAAAAAAAATTAAATTGACGAAATTTTCCAACCTTCTTCCGCGAGTGAATGTCCAAAGATTTCTTCTCTTTCATCGCCTGTCATCAAGTGATGAATTTCCTGCGTATCGGAAAAATATGCCTAGAAATATTGTCTCATTTCACCAAGTTAGACGTTTTGTCAAAAAATTCGTCTTACCTTGTGAGATTTAGCAGCTAATTGCCTAACGCACAGGGTCAAGAGACAGAAAATAAATGGCTTCATTATGAGTTTCATTTTGATCTTGTTCAAGTGGCGAACTTGTATAACATTCAATTCAACCTTCTCTTCCTAGGCGATCTAGGCAACGGACTGCGTTCGCGAATTTGTCGGTGCTATATACCGATTTTTACCGTTAGAACTCCAGCAGAGCTTATTTTAAAATGAAGTGATCACGGCGCTCAGTTTTCATTTATCAAAACACTAAATTTTACCGCTTGATTGATTTTCCTTTCAGTTGCCTGCGATGTTTTTGTTTAACCCTTTGGAGCCCAAATTAATTTTAAAGGATTTTAAAAAACTTAAACCAAGCAAGATAAAACTATCACATCTTTTTACCTTTTCAGCATTATCACATTCTGTAAAAAGTATTAAGATCCTTGATAATTGCAGTTTATTTTGAGTGATGTTAGCAAGGTATCTGATGTGATATGAACCATTATAACAGTTTAATTATTAACTTCTGTGTCAGGTCATATTCAAATAAAATAATTAAATAGCCATGGAGGTCAAAAAATAAACATGAAAATTCCAATAACCACACAGATTGATAGATTAACTATCAGGGATTCGTTTGGTTCCACATTTAAGAAATTTACTCAACCTCAAAATTTTCTATGCCTGATTTCAGACAACTGGGTATTTGCGCAATAGTTCTCTAAGTTTCAGAAAATGTCTCAAAATCTCACTGTTCCTTAAGATGAGCAGGATTTAATGTTATTGGTTAAAGTTCAAAGAACAAAGAAGCATTACATCAGTAAAATAGTTCAGTTGATGACCTCAACATAACTTTAACAGATTTCAACGTTGATGATACATGCGAAAGCAAGGTGCGGCACATAGTCCAACATCACAGTCAGGGCAATAATAGCTTGTTTTTTTCCTGATGTTGGCCCCAGAGCAAATTTAGAGCAAAAGTTAGGATCTTTTCCATTGGCCGTAAGGCACTGGATTGAAAACCTGTTTGTTTCTCGAACAATTGAAGTCAACATGTGGTTGTCAACAAAGAGGAGAACGTAATCCAATGGATACATTTCAGCAGAGCACGCTACAGCTGGTCCAACATTCTCTCTAAACTCAGGAATAGCTGGTACCTCTTCAGGTGCATCTGTCCATTCTATACCTTCGAACGAATAGTTATTTGGCCTTCCAGCTGCACTAGTCTCACCATTATCTGTGTCATCGGCTTCTTCATCCTCCATGACAACATTTCTCAAGTCAATTTCATCATCTGCCTCCATAAGGTCCTCATGCGGAATAATTTCTGGCTCCAAATCGTCGTCAGTTTCACTTTCAAATCCCTCGATGTCAGACTCAAAACCATCTTCGGGAATAGCGAAATTTCCTTCCAAATAATAGAGCACATCCTGCGTGCTATAAGTCACAGGCCTTCTACTCGTGTTTACAAGTTAAATCCTGTCTTGCCAACAAACCCCCAAAAAATCGAAGAAAATCGACGAAAATAGCGGCAATCTAACCAAAAATAGCGACTCCTTGTTTGTTTGGAGACTGGTAACGACTTTGGGAGAGACTGCTGCTTAAAATAACTGCGCACAACTCTGCTGTCCAATATCTGGCGGACACTGGGCTCCAAAGGGTTAAACAAGTCTTCTATGACTTCTATTTTTTTTCGCTCCGACGAAGGGCTAACGCTCGAAACGTCAGCACCTCCCTTTTACCGTACGGTGGTATAACTTACTTTATCAACTCGTTTGATTTACCCAGTTTCTTGTATTTTTTTTTTCAGTTTGTTATCCCTTTTGTTCCTTGTATGGGTACATTTTTATTTAACGCTTACATAACTATTCAGAAAAGCTGTCTGTTTATAGTGGCGGCAATTAATTTGACCTTATTAAGGTGAATAAGATTTTCCGTCGATGTTTATCACGAAAGACTTAAAAGAGCGGGAACATTTAGCAACGGACAACAACTGGACTGCCCAGAACAAAAATCACAAGCTCACAATTTTTTTTATTTTAGGTTTTACTTCAAAAGGTAAATTGAGAAATGCAGTTTTAAAATGATTTTCTCTTCCATCGTATTCCACATGTAAAAAATTTCGTGCGCTAGCAAGATGATGCATATGACTGAGAAACAGTCAGAAAATTTCGCGAAAAGCCAGTATGCAGATAAAGGTAACGTAAAACTAGTTTTAAACAAGAAAAGAGCGGGAAAAGAGTTCTGGTCGCTTTAGCCTGGGCTCGCAGTTAATTGTTTCGAATCTTACAATTTTTCGCCACCAAAACCTTTCGTCATTTTCTGCCAGGATATGTAGCCTGTGCCAGGCTCCCGGATCGTGGGCACGATCGAAAAGCGGGAGAGCGCGAGCACAAATCGGTGGGAGTCTGGTAAGGAGAAAAATTTTGGCACCGTAGAAGTTGCCAAAACAACATTGTAATTTCACATGTGAAACTATAAATTATAACATAGCTTTGGGAAAACTCGCTCTATGATCGGCTAATAATTTGTCACCCATTGATATATCAAGTGAGTAGCAGTCATTAATGCAGCAAATGTCACGTCATTCAGTCATTCACTTATCGCGGCTATGAGATGCATGAAGTACTTAACAGTCAGCAGATGCTTTCTTCAGATCATATGTCATGTACTCAACATAGAGTGTGCCTAAAAGTGAGAGTAAAATGGCGTACAAACTTAGCAGTGTTCTTCGTGGACATGAACTTGATGTGAGAGCAGTTTGCCCCGCTGTTTTTCCAGAGGGAGGAATCATAACTTCTTCCCGAGACAGAACAGCTCGTTTATGGTCTCCCAGTCAAACTGGTCATGGTTTTGAAGAGGTGCACGTTCTCAGTGGACACAATAACTTCATCTCAGCTGTTTGCACCATTCCTCCCAATGAAAAGTTTCAACACGGTAGGTTTTTTGGGACAGTGACTGTGCGTCCAAGGTCACAATCGTATTCCTTGAATACATTTAGAAACGCGGGAGAACTGTGTCTTCAAGCATTCAAAACAACAGAATAAGGACAATAAAGTCGTTATTCAGTTTCATTCATGAATTTACAACTGTATCTTTAATTTACCTTCTCAGACAAAAACTTTTCAAAAAGCGGAAGAAAAGAAACAACACATGCACTTAGTCTAGCAGTGAAGCGTCACAAGGCTCTTAATTCTTTTGGTGTATCTCTGAGGTCAGATGCAATATGATATAGCGTTTTTGTCAAAAATGGTATTTTCTATAATATTTATCATTGATAATTTATAATTATATCAGGTCTTGTAGTTACTGGAGGACATGACAATCTCATCCTTGTATGGAGGTTAGATTCCCTTGGTAAGTGTTAATGCAAAGTATTTAAAGTGAAATCCTCAATAGACCATTTTAGTATATACCACACAAGTGAATAGTGCATTTTATGCATTCTGATTGGTTTCCTTGGAGGTGATTAGCAAAGTACTATTCACCTCCCAGCAGCCAAAGAGAAACAAAACAGCCTCCCATTTCGGTTTCCAAAGAGAAAGTTATTTGAATAAACGCTAGTTATTTAGCTTGTGTGGTATATACTAAAACAATTATTTACCTCAGTGTCGGCAAAAGTGGTGGATATTTACCTTGCCACTTCACAGCTCAGTAAATATCCACCACTATTCACCTCTACTTTGGTGAGTAATTGTTAACTACAGTTGTGTACTTAGTACCCTGGCCTTTGAATGGAAGTGAGGCTGTAGGTAACCTTGTTTTGTAACAAACCTTCATGTTCTTCATATGTCAATCTGATTTGCACATGAAAAGAGGGCAGGTTTGTAACTTAGCAAGGTCACCTACAGCCTTATTTCTATTTAAAAGCTAGGTTCCTAAGGACACAACTGTGAAAATAATTAATGGCATATCGCTAATGTATCGGTCAAATCGAAGCTTCAACATCCCCCCTTCCCACCCCCACCCCTCCGGGCATACCTCGGGCATTTGACACCTTTGCCGTCCTGGGGAGGAGGGAATTTGATCATCAGAGTCTTCCAGGGGGTGGGGCATTTGATCCCCATGCCTAGGGGGTGGGGAATTTGAACATAGCCTCGATTTTATGTGAAATCTCTGGTTGCCTCACACGTGGCGAGCTAGCGATCATGGTGGACTCGTTGGAAGATTTCCAAGTGAAAGATTGTGTCTTTGTGGCGAGTTGGTAGCAAAAAAAGGGATTAAACTAACTTTGTGCAGTTTTTGAAGGTATTTAAATTTTGATACTTGTAGTATGAAAAAGTTATCAAATGTCCCCTGGGTGGGGGTATTTGAACACCTAAATGGACCCTAGTGTGGGGCATTTGAATGGTATTTTGGCCCGGGTAGGAGGGAATTTGAACAATAATCTTCAAAAAAGTCAAATGCCCAGGGGTTTGCCCAGGGAGAGCATGTTGAAGCTTCAATTTGACCGATACATAACAATATGACTTCCATATTCAGTTTCAATCCTCAGTTTTGAAGTCAAACACTAAGCCATACCAAGTGGAATTATCTTCTGCATCGCTCTGCAAAAGCCACGTCTTTTGTCATACAGTACCACCAAAGTGCCATTCATGGGTTGTGCCATTTCTTTATTCATTGCGTAAATTATTGGATGTAATGTCAGTTTTCAATCCTTTTGTTCCCTTAGTTAAACCATATATAATGACAAGGCTAAGACTGCAATATAGTTAACAGCACCATGTTGTATGTTCTAGAACCCTTATACAAACTGGAAGGACACACAGCTCCTGTGTGCTCACTAGTTGCTGGAAAATTTGGAACCCTTTTATCTGGCTCTTGGGACAAGTAAGTGAGGTTGTGAGGACGCAGAAGTAATGTATAGAAGTAAAACCAAAATTAATGAGATATTTTCTAATTTTTTACTTTCTTTTTAGTACAGCTAAGTATATGTTGTAGATCATAAATTACATTTATTGAAAGTTGAAATAAGTTTCAGGGTGTTCATTAGGTATCGGAGATCGGATTCTCCAGCTACTACAAAGAATTCTCTGGTCAAATTTAGACGGCCTGAGCTAGTTTTAAATTCAGACATGGAGCGCTTTCAGAATATTCTCCTGTTACTTTACACAATTCTCCTGCTGCTATAATTCTTATTGAAAACCCTGAAGTTTTGTGCCAACCTCAGTATATTAGTGTTGTTTATACAGGCTGTGAGACAAGCTCTGTTTTTCAACAGGACAGCTCGTGTTTGGTTAAATAATAAGAATTTGATGACACTTCAAGGCCATGAGGCTGCTGTATGGGCCGTGCAATTAATGCCAGAACATGGTCTCATGCTGACAGGTATGAACACCTCCTACAAAGAGAGTTTCCACACTATTGGTTGAAGACCAAGCTTTCTCCACATGGATATTTGGCCCAAGTGCATAATGCAAGACTGTAAATTCATACAGGAAACAAAGTTCTGTAACGTACAATATGGACTGAGATAGCAACAGTAAAAGAGATTTCCAGAGAAGAGGAGCAGACATTCATGGGGGAATGTTTGTTAAATTTATTCTTACAGATGTTGTGTTGATGAGGAAATTTTATTTGTCATTATTTAGGTGACTTATATGCTTTTAACTTGGCTTCAAAATGCATTATGGTGACCAATCCAAATTTTTCTTTCCTCTTATTTTCAATTAATTTCCAGCCAAATTGAGGTACAATTTACTTGGTTGTGTAAGTTGTATAAATTGTCCTTGACAAAACTTAATTTTTGCATTGCAAATCCTATTCCAGGTTCAGCTGATAAGACAATAAAGATGTGGAAGGCAGGAACATGCCAAAGAACATTTGCTGGACACAGTGACTGTGTCAGAGGTTTAGCTGTACTGTCAGCACTGGAATTCCTGTCCTGTTCAAATGACTGGTAAACTAACTTTTCAAACTCCTTGATGTTGCTTTAGCAAAAGACAAAGTAAATCAAGCACTGTGACCTGTATGCATGCCCGATAAAAAAGATTATTTAAGGTTATTTAAAAGGTACTTTGGTAACTTATCCACCAAACCAGGGTTTCCAGAATTTTAGTATACTGGTAGTTACATATATTTGTAATCTATTTGATGCTGAATGTATTTCTGTTTTTTATTAGCACAATTAGAAGATGGATGACCACTGGGGAGTGTCTGCAAGTTTATACAGGACATACAAGTTTTATTTACAGGTTTGTCTGGTTTTACCTGTTTCTGTCCATCTGCATCTTTCACTTTCTAACAGTGATTGGTAAAGCACATGTAAATTATAGAATTTATTAAAGATTTTTTTTTGGAATATGATGTCGCTACTGTGGCTTATATAGTATATTCTCTGGTAGACTCTGAAACAAGTGGACGTACTTACAAACTATTCTGCACCCTTGCAGACATATTATGCACTACAGTATGTGACTGTGTGTGTTTGCTATATTGTGTTTTGTTTAATAGCATTGCTACTCTCCCTGATGGTTGTGGTAGTTTTGTTTCTGTCGGAGAAGATAGAACTCTCAGAGTATGGAAAGGTAGGTAAAGACAGTGTTCATCTTAGACCATTTTCAGGAATGACACTTTAACTTCCCTTAATTTTTCCATTGGCATGATTGTATATTTTGAATTTTGTTTTTGATGACATTCATAATGTTTGAATACAGAAGAAAGTTAATCTTTACTTTTGGTAAATAAAGACTACCTGTAAATTTAGTTTTCATTTAAATTGCCAGGAGGAGAATGTTCTCAGCCAATCACCTTGCCAGCACAGTCTGTTTGGTGTGTTGCTTGTCTAAAGAATGGTGACATTGTTGCAGGATCAAGGTCTGTATAATTAGTAATAATTATTAGATACATGTTTGGAGGCACAGTGGTGTTGTGGTTAGCATGTCGGACTTCTGAGCAGGCGACTTGGAGTTCAAGCCCTGGTGCTGGCACTGTGTTGTTTCCTTAGACAAGAAACTTTACTCCACACTGTCTCTCTCCACCCAGGTATATAAATGGGTACTGGCGATACAATGCTGGGGGCAACCCTGCAATGGACTAGCGTCCCATCCAGCGGGGAGTAATGATACTCCCAGGTGCTTCATGTTATCGAAACCTGGATAAGCTCTGGCCGTGTTGGCCTTAAAAGCTTGTGTGCGCCTTTACCATTAGATACATGTAACATATACATGTGCTGTCTATTTATGTTCATCGACTCTTGTATTTCTGTATGTTAAAGGAAGGACACTTCATTAGTGTGTTGCTATATTTAGTAGTTCAAACCACAGCTTAGGGTGTATGTTTTCTCTTTGATTTTTCTTCTCTTCATGGGCTTCACTGAACTGTTTGAATACTAGTTGAGACCTTTATGAACTCTTTTCCTAGTGATGGAATCGCACGAGTTTTTACTGCCTCTGCAGATAGATTGGCTTCAGAGGAAGATTTGAAGGTACTATTGAAACTATTGTTAAACATGTTTTTGCCATAACCGATCTGGGCCGAGTTGTTCGAAGCAGGGTTAAGGTAACCTAGGGTTAGTGCGAAATTTGAATGCAGATTTGAAAGCTTAAAAAGCATATTTAGTATAATTCTTTTTTAATACAATATGATGATTGTATGCTCTGAAAAAATAGAGAAAGTTATGGGAGAAAACGCTTTTTAACAAGAGGAAAAGAATCCCGGGTTAAAATTTAACCTTGGATTAGCGCTAATCGACCTTCGAACAACCGGCCCCAGATGGTTACTGGTCTTTTGGGCCTGAGGTCTCTTGGTTGTTATAGTACAGTATGATCAATTCATTTCTGTGTCAAGTTATCAGTAAAGCTTCAATCCTCTGCTCTTCTAATGGTGTTTACTTCATTTAATTTGCAGTTCTTTGATGCTGAAGTTGCCAGTCATGCCATACCTGCAGCAGCTGCCAGGTGTGAGATGAATAATATTAAAAATGTTCAATCTGACACATGTAATGCCATTTTGTTACACAAAGTCAAGTTGGTTTAAATAGCCTGAATTATATTTATGACTGAACTTGGATTAATGAGTGCCACATGCTTCCTTGTGTGATGGTTTAAAGAATCCAGTGTAGCATCAGCTTAGTGCCCTGGAGTTGACAAGTTTCTTTATTCTCATCAGTTGTTTGCTTGACAGTGTAATGCAATGCCTGGAAGGATCTATATTTTGACAACTGCAGGGATTGAAAGGTTTATGTTCATGACTAACAGTGTTGTGATTGAACACACTCAGTTTTACTCACACTGTACTGTATTTCTGTTTTAACTTAGTGGTCAGTTAGGTGACATTAAATTGGAGGATCTTCCAGGACCCGAAGGTTTGCTTAGACCAGGTAAGATAAGACTAGTCCTTTGTTCATTACTGCACACAAGAATGATTAATCAAATGAGTTGAAAATAAAAGTAAATTTTACCATGGTGGGATGGATTAACAGGGTGCATTAACCAGGCTCCATCAGAGCAATTACTACATGTAATTGCTATAATTATAATAATGTTCCAATTGAAAGAACATTATTCATTTTGGTTGTACATCATATTACAAGAAATAAGATTTTTCTCTATTTTAAAGGTACCCTTTGTACTTATACATATGTCTGCTGGCAGGAAAAGGCAACGTTCTGTACCTACTTGCTCTTTTTCATTTATAGACATTTAAAACTTTTTAAATATGATGAGCCAGGTTTATGCTTGGTCTTTGTCCTATGAACTTAGTTATATCAGCTTTCTGCCTGAAGTCTTTTAACAGAAGTAAATCTGTCTGTCCAACTTTTTTCAGGAGACAGGAGTGGACAAACACGTCTGATTAGAAGGGGCAACATCATTGAGTGCCACCAGGTGACAGTATCATAATATTTATAAAGGCTGAGTTCTTAATCTTCTGGTGTTCTGAAACAGTGTAGTCACAAAGCAACAAAGATGTTATTGGTTTTTTTTTCTCTAACCATTGCAATATTTTTGTGTTTCAGTGGAATGCAATGGAATCTAAATGGGATAAGGTAAGATTAGTTAACATTTGACTATACTGAATGCTTCCTCAATAGAAGAATGTGAATTAGCTATTTCTGCAGATAATTTTATGGAGTGAATTTACACACCTACTGTTTTCACAATCTCATTCTCTCAATGATCAATAATTTAATAATATTTTGATAGTTAAAGAATAATAAAAAATAGTAATAAACAGGTTAATGTTATTTGATGGTTTTTATTTGTCAGACATAATGTTAGTTTCTTCTTAACACAATCAAACGATTAACCCAGAAGTTTGGAAGGACCAGAGATACTGAGTGGATATGCATTGAATAAATTCAAGACTTTGTATTATATTTGTATTGTTGTTTTCCATGCATTGTATTATTGTTGTAGATTGGTGAAGTTGTTGGATCGGCAGGAAGTGAAGGAGCAGCTCGCCAAAGTAATAAAACAATGTACAAAGGCAAGGTAAGTGAATTTGCGTGCAGCAAGTGCGGATCTATTGGATAACTACAATCCTGGCCAAAATTATCTGGGACACTAAATAAATGACCTGCCTTTAATGCAGATATGTAAAGTGGTTAAAATAATAAGTCTGGAAAACATTGTTCACCGTTTTTTGCTGTTATTGTAACCACCCCCCTTCTGCTTAACAATGTTGATAGCCACTGTCATCATACATGGCAACAAATCAACATTGAATGTGGGGGAGGGGAGAGATACTGCTTTTGGGTTATCTGGTATTACAACCACCCCCCCTTCCCCTTAACAATGTTGGTAGCCACTGTCATCATAGATGGCAACAAATCAACATTGAATGTGGGGGAAGGGAGAGATACTGCCTTTACGTTACCATGTTTTGCAAAGTGTCCCAAAGTTTTTGGCCAGGTTTGTACATTTATAGAAGGCTTTTCTGTTCATTGGCTTCATTGTCTCATTCCCTAGGAGTACGATTTTGTGTTTGATGTCGAGATACAAGAGGGAAGTCCCCGACTAAAGCTGCCGTATAATCTCACTGGTAAAGTATCCACTAAAACCATGGGAGGGGAGATGTAGCGTTCAGGCTGTCTTAACTGGAATTGTGAGATTTCCTTACATCTACATCTACATATATTAGGTCGGTAAAAATCGCTAAGACACCACACCAACCGTAACTGACCGCAGTTACTGTAAAAAAACAAGTTTGGTAAGCTTGAAAGGAAAAACAGTGCTGATGATTGTTTTTATACAAACAGAAAGTCAAATTTTTTTAGTTTTATTCTCTTCTGGAGTAAAGCATGTCATTAAGTAAAGAAGACAAGAAAGACTCCTTACCGGCAAGCGCAGTACTTTAACCGTAGAGACGCCCTTGGACGAGAACATAATTATATCAGCTTGAATACCAATACAAATGCAATAGAAACTTTGCGTGGTTACCTCTGAACAAACCTGACATTCTTGGGCAAAACATGTAAAAAATTTTGCACATTCTTACCCACATGACTCGCAGCTGATTTTGTAATCCCATGACCCCGCCCCACCCACCCTACCCACCCTGATCAGTGTTGTTCAGTGGGGAGCAGAAGTGATTCCAGTGGACGCTAACTTTGTTTTCTTTTGGTGGGGGAGAGGGAGGGGGCCTCTTCGTAATCAAGATTGTTTTGAGAGCTTTATTTTTAAACTAGACTTTTTTTTGGAGTTTTTTTTTGGACTAGACTAGACTAGACTTTAAACAAGACATGCCAATGTTGTAAGTTTAAAATGAATTTCAGGTCAAGATGATTCCAAACTGGTTTGTTTTTCCTTTGTTTTCAGTTTATTGGAGGATTATGGAAATTGATCTGAAACAAAAGAAAACAACAAATCAAACTAGTCTGGGATCATTTTAACCCGAAATTCATTTTAACCTACAACAGTTACTTCAATTTTAACATTTTTGTCCAAGATGACAGTCTCTATTGCAGGCTGCTAGGGAGACTGCCGTGACCATTTATTTACCCATTGCCTCTAGTCTCCTTCGCAGCCGTCACGCAACCATTCTGCTCACACGTTGACGGGGGAAAAGCGTTGCGTGACGAGCCAGACAACTGCTGTAAAGGAGACTAACTGTCATCTTGTTTCCTCTACTAACTATGCTGAAGATGACCCGTGGATGGCTGCACATAAGTTTCTAGAAGAGAATGATCTTAGTCAGATGTTCCTGGATCAAGTAGTGGGCTTTATTCAAAAGAACACAGAGGGAGTCACAATAGGACAGCAAGCCGCTACTGCGAGTGATCCGTTCACAGGTGTGTTCACAGTTTGTGATAGAAAAAATAAATTCTATATCCAGGGCGTAAAATTAACTTTTTTACCCAGTAGCCACTTGGCTCCTAAATATTTTAAGGTGGTAGCCAATTCCAAAAAGTTGGTGGCCATTATGTTTTGCACGTGCTACAAAGAGGACACTACAATGGTTCGTATACAACGTCAAAGGCTACCTAAATACAAGATGGCGTCGATTTACGTTTGTTTCGTACATGTGCTGCCTTTTGGAAATGAGTTTAATGAGGAACTTTGCTGTAGATTTATCTTTACAAATCTTCAGCAATCACTAGATCACTAGGTAAGATGTGATTAGAAATTCTAGTCGCCAATTTGGTGACTAACTTTAAGGATTTGGTCGCCAAAGTGAAAAATTTAGTTGCATTGGCGCCTGTATTAGGCGCAATTTGACGCCCTGATTTCCATAAATAAATATAACAACGTCAGATAGTATTGTGGCTGACGCTTTGAACGTTAACCTCTCTTGAGACGGACGTCTGTTAAGTTACTACGGCTCATCCATGGCAGTCCCAAATGTGAGACAGAGGAGAGTGCGAACCGGCTGGGGCGTGGCTGGGTGGAGGGTTCACTAGCACCCCATGATAATCCTCGGGATCTGGGGCTGGTTTCTCGAAAGTTCCGATATAACTTTAGGGGCTCGGAGCTCCATTTTTATGTCGGAGTCTATCGCACATTTGTGTAGTTTTTGACGTACAAACTAGCCCACCATGCAAATCAATTTAGAATTACCTGGCGTAAACTGGAAAATCAACAAAATTGAATTTTCCGTTGGAAGTATTGGGATCATTTTTGAAATAGTTTTCCGGGCATGGTTAGTTACCAGGCCTTTCGAGAAACGGGCTCCCTGTAAAGTTTCGGTCTTTGTACGTTGGTTAGTCTCCTCCGCAGCCGTTATTAGGATCGTCACGCAACGCTTCTCCCCCACTAACGGCTGCTTCAACCCGAACTCTTTTTGTTTCCCTTTGTTTAGAGTTCACGTGAAATTTACAGAATTGCACCAATCACGCGTTGCCTATTGTCACCTCTGAAACCAATTAACGTATCAGTAGTTTGTCAATGATGTCAGTTTCCCGCGTCAATTCATCGCCTCCTTTGCTAGATGTTGCCATAAATCTCAGAGATTTCCTATGGATCTAACTCCGAAGAAAATAGTCAAAAGCGGCTCTGGGTGCTTCATTTGTTCGTCGGCTTTCCTCAAGAATAACAAAATCTTCATTTTCGGTAAGAGTTCACTCGACATTGCTGAAGTCATCCGATCCTCGCTATCTGTGGACGTGAGTCGCTACACAGAAAACAGCGAACTGTTCGTCTGTAGAGACAAATGCTACTAGCGTTTGATAAAATTTAATCGGGCATCGGATAAGTTGAAGGAGCTAAAGAAAGAAATCGAAGAAGTCTTCAAGGCAAGAGAACAGGGCAAAACGCCTGCTATATCCAAATGAGAATGCCGACAGAGGTGCCAAAATACATCAACTTCATCACATCGAGGAAAAGCATCCAAATCGCTGCGATCTGCCGATACCACTTGTACTTCTTCGGATTCGTTGGGAAGCCGAATAATGAATTGTCAACCACTTTCACAACACGTAAATGAAAAGGTGTTGAAGATTGCGTCAAAATAAGTTACTGTCTTGTGCTCAAAATACCCGTCAAAATATAACACTTCGATGTCGAGGAAAGATGAGAATAACAGTCTCGAAATGCTGCCATCTTGACATCTTGTGATGTTCCCCTTACAATTTACCAGCAATACCATTTTAAACTCGAGCATAAACTAATGCTTGAAATCAAATATTTATTGTGTACAACAAATGAGGTATGAGCGAGTTGTAAAGGAAATTCACATAGGAATTGCTCAAATCCACTATTCATCGATACGTCTCCGGCCTGTGTATTATGCTTATGCTTTTTCTTTTTCTTCTCTGGTAAGCTTAATAAAAATATCCCGGGCGCGAAAAGTGAAGTCATCAATTTACAAGCTTAAGATTTCAATGCCTACAGCAATTGTAAATTAATTCACACAGGATTTCCTATCTAAAATGTAACTTCAGAAGCGGAATTGACAAACAAAAACAAGTGTCCAATTGACCCTTAACTTGCCACTGCTTTAAAACATGAGCTTCACCATAGCCACGGCACATAACTTTCTACTGTATACATCATTGCACAACATGGTTCTCCAACGATCATTCAACAGCCACGCTCCTGGTGACCCGAAAACGATGGGATATTCTCCCTCCTCAATCCACTTTTACTATCCGTAGCCGATAGAACACGAGTTGTGATTGGACAATTTAGTCTTGGCGCGACCGCCTCAGGAATATGTGAGGCATGTTGTGATTGGCTAATTCGTGGAAACAAAAAGAGTTCGGGTTTTAGCAGCCGTTAGTGGGGGAGAAGCGTTGCGTGACGATCCCAATAACGGCTGCGGAGGAGACTATACGTTGGTTGGCTCTCGATGGACTGTCGGCCATCATTCGACTGACAGAGGTGATATAATGGACTTCAAATTCTCGTGTGACGTTCGGCTGTCTATCGCTCTGACATCGGTTACTATCAATTGCTGGTTTAGCTATAGACAAGCTGTCTCTGAATTCTTCATTGTGTAATAAATCTTTTCTCGGTTGGTCAGTTTGCTAAATTTCTTAGAGAACTAACTGTGATTGGGAGAAACTTATCCATGTTTAATTTTTTTGTTGTTCAGGTGCCGGACGTTATATTCCATCATCTGCAACAGCAAAAAACTCAGAATCAGCTTCTAGTTTTGGCAGGGGAGGTGTGGATCCATTTACAGGTAAACTACTCAAGTACTAGTTTTTGCTGTTTCTAGCTTGTTTTTTTATGTTAGTTGATCTATTTTTCTTAACTGCATTTAAGGTGATCACTGTCTACCTCCCTTAGGGATAGAAACAAGTAACTCAAGTACCGTTATTTTTCAAACCCCGCTCTTTTTGCGTCCGTCTTAATAAATTGAAATACTTGACCTTCTAACTTCCAAGGTCTGTCTTCAAATTCTCCTTAGGGAGTGCAATGCCCTTCCTTACATGCTAGGATGTAGAATTTGTTGTTTGATCGATTCAGTACCCTTGTGTTTTTGGTATCATTTTCTCAATTCTCATTACCTGATCTTTGTGATTGATAATGACAGTGTTTCAATATTGTAAGGGGAAGCTATGGATGGATCACTTCTGCTAGTGAAAGTGTTAATACTTTTTTTTTTAAGGTGCTGGTAGTTACAGACCAACATATGGTCCTCAACAGAATGTAACAGCAGGACACGCTATTGATCCGTTTACAGGTATTGTGGGTTCATTAGTGTACATTCGCAACTGTCGCCCCGCCTCCTCCCCTGTGAAATTTCACGATAAGGATCACGAAGTGTAATCAGGTATAAGGAAGTGTAATCAGGTGTCACGAAGTGTAATGACCACACCATATTCTTTCTCGCCTAAAATCACAGAATTCTGACTAAGATGAATAATTTTAAAAAAATGCACGAAAGAGAAGTGAATGGTCACTTTCATCGTGTAAAGAAGACCAGCTGTAAACTGTCAGCATCAAAGACCCCACGTCGTGTGACAAACGAAGAAGTTTAGATTATATATATTTATATCAGTGTGTTCAACCCTAGTGAATAAATATAGTTTACTTCATAGAAAGTGCGACGTACGGGGTTGTATTCACGAGTTGTTTGTGTCAAAAACCCGAACGAGCGAGGTACGAGTGAGTGAGGGCTTTTGATACAAACAACGAGTGAATACAACTCCGTACAAAGTACTTTCTATGACTTGAGCTGTTAATTACACGTAACAGAAAAATTTTCATTGAAATAGTTTTCTGAACTGAGTAAAAACTTACTAACAACAGAAGCAAATGCAAATTTAATAGCAATGGAAAATATCACACTGGTCCGCACTACATCAAGAAAATAACTTCTGAAGTCATTTCCTTCATAATGGTTGAGGAATACTCTTTCATAAATAACGATCAAAGCGTGAAAGAAAATACCTGAGCGATGTGGGTTCGTATTGTTATCCGTCTTTTGTTCGAACTGGAAGCAGAAAATTGGAGAGATCTTTTGCATCAATATTTTCATTCTCTCTCAGCTCGTTCCTTGAAACTAAAACAGTTTTGAGCAACGAGACATCTGTCTCAATGTGTTTTTGTTTTCTTGATGCTGTACAAAGTCTACAAACTCGTCTACGGAGCAACCAACCGACACAAACCTAGAGCTTTCCTCCGCCTTTTCCGTTTTCGCAATAAAAATCTGGAGGAGGCGCGCCGCTAGAAAAGGCGCCAAATCTGAAAATCCATTTGAGTGTAACGATGCACGATTCTGATTGGCTCAGAAAGACCTTGCGCTATCGTTGATTGGTTATACTTTCACTCGTGAAACAGCTGTACGCCATTCTGATTGGCTGTATACGCTCTTTTCGCATGTGAAAATAAAGCGTATAGAATTCTACAAATCAGCTTTATGGAATAAAATTATCGTGTTACGTGTAATAATTGACCTTTTTCTGCTTTTCAGGGTCAAGTAGTTATAGGTCAGGCCAGGTACCTGTCAGTCAAAACAGAACCTCTGATGTCCCAAATAATCCATACTTCCCAAAAGTGAGTATTTGTTTATTGTACTACGGGTATTGTTGGTGCCGGGCCGTTTTAGGCGTGGCCTGTTAGCAGGCGGCAGTTAACGTTTTTGCATGCGATAAAGCCCGGATTCGTCATTCTGGAACACACACGTGATTTGTCTGGGCTGAATGGCAAAACGAGTTGGGGAAAGGCCTCGGGAGATGAGGTACAAATATGGAGAGCACTGGCTTTTCCGCGGTGAGAATATCTCTACGCTCACTAGCAGGCAAGAAGGGTTAGATGTTCAAATCCACGACTAGTTTTTAGAGCTGGCTTAACTGGTCTGACCGGTTAATTGACGAGCGCCGTAGACACCAGGGGCTCATTTCGTGAAAGACTCTGCAACTTATCGGGCTCGGAAAGCTATTTTATGCCATTCGCAATATGAACGACGGGAATCACAATTTTGTTGGTTTTCAAGAGTAAGCAATAAGATTCTGAGTCAAGGATTGTTTGTTCTGTTGACTCTGACTTAAAATTTGAGCTGTGTTCTCAAAGTTATAAGGACTTTCCAGAAACAGGCCTTAGTACTCATTACTCTCCGCCAGCTTGAGTAGAATCAAAACTCGTAAGTTTGTTAATAAGATTGATGCAGTATTCAGTTCCTCTTTTTGCATACGTGTAATATCACTGTTTGTCTTTGTCTTATAGATATCTTGCGTGTCATTTGATACAGCCAATGTCAGCGCAATTAGTGGAAAAGTAAAAGAATTTAACAACAGTGTAGAAGAGGTGCGGTTTAATGTCTGCCTTAATCCTCGAACAGTCTGTCCTTTTGCCTCAGATCCTCCACACCGACGTTAGCGAAATCATTATGCAAATAAGTATAAAAAATGAAGAACGATTGGGGAGAAGGAGAGCGCGCCCGCGTTTCTCATGCCTCACTGCTTGCCGCTCGTACGCAAGTTCGCGCATCGCGCTCCGCGCTCCGTACATCAGGGGAACATCAGGGGAACTGTACAGCCCCCGAAATGATCCCGACCCTGAAATGATCCCCAACCCCGAAATGATCCTCAAAGCTACCCTGAAATGATCCCGACCCCGAAATGATCCCCACATTTTCTCACGCTGACTCCGAAATGATCCCCGGTAAGTTTGGAATGGCGTTTAAACACGGGAACGTGGATTCCTCTATAATAATAATCTTTCCAAAAGATCGGAGGTCAGGTTTACCTAGGCCTGGGGATTAGGTTCTTCCATGCTGACACCCTATTTGCATTTGAGTGTTTTTTGTTTCTTTTGCAGATAAAGTTGTTATAAATGAAATATATAAACTGATGTAATAAATAAATATAATCATTCTCGTGAAGTGTCACTATAACCGGAACGATTTTAATTTTTAATGAGTATTTATAACTTCCAACTAGATCGTGCCTCAGACAGAAAAGAATAGAATTGTGCTTATTGCTGCGGGTGTACTTCCAAAACATGCCTATTAGAATTAAATTAACTAGAATTCAAGTCGCTCTGTCTTTCCCTACTTTTTCTATATTTAATTATGGCATCAGTTTCCCTTTAAATATTATCGAGGAATCCACGTTCCCGTGTTTAAACGCCATTCCAAAAATTACCTGGGGATCATTTCGGGGTCAGCGTGAGAAAATGTGGGGATCATTTCGGGGTCGGGATCATTTCAGGGTAAATTTGGGGATCATTTCAGGGTTGGGGATCATTTCAGGGTCGGGATCATTTCGGGGGCTGTACAGATAACACTTGATAACAGTGTCTCGTTCCAGTCTTCTTTGTTCTTTCCACCATTCATTTAATGCAATGTCGCGAGCCGTGTGGTTTTCAGTTTTTCTTCTGTCGTGTGTTTTACAAAGCGTTACTTCGGGAAAAGACGATAAGCCTTCTGTTACAATTCTATTCTTTTCTGTCTGAGGCACGATCTAGTTGGAAGTTATAAATACTCATTAAAAATTAAAATCGTTCCGGTTATAGTGACACTTCACGAGAATGATTATATTTATTTATTACATCAGTTTATATATTTCATTTATAACAACTTTATCTGCAAAAGAAACAAAAAACACTCAAATGCAAATAGGGTGTCAGCATGGAAGAACCTAATCCCCAGGCCTAGGTAAACCTGACCTCCGATCTTTTGGAAAGATTATTATTATAGAGGAATCCACGTTCCCGTGTTTAAACGCCATTCCAAACTTACCGGGGATCATTTCGGAGTCAGCGTGAGAAAATGTGGGGATCATTTCGGGGTCGGGATCATTTCAGGGTAGCTTTGAGGATCATTTCGGGGTTGGGGATCATTTCAGGGTCGGGATCATTTCGGGGGCTGTACATATCAGATGTTAACAGTCACACGAAACCTCTTTTGAGAAAACAAAAGAGGATGACGTGATTACGACATATCAACAGAGAACACTCAGAAAGCAGTTCTTATTGCTGCGGGTGTACTTCCAAAACATGCCTATTAGAATTAAATTAACTAGAATTCAAGTCGCTCTGTCTTTCCCTACTTTTTCTATATGTAATTATGGCATCAGTTTCCCTTTAAATATTATCGAGGAATCCACGTTCCCGTGTTTAAACGCCATTCCAAAAATTACCTGGGGATCATTTCGGGGTCAGCGTGAGAAAATGTGGGGATCATTTCGGGGTCGGGATCATTTCAGGGTAAATTTGGGGATCATTTCAGGGTTGGGGATCATTTCAGGGTCGGGATCATTTCGGGGGCTGTACAGAACATCAGGGTTAAGGGACTTACGTAACTGTAAAGCACAGCGTAGTAACATCTCTAATTGTGTAAAAGTGCTTGGATATTTTAGCATGTTAGGATAAAGTTCACAATACTACTGATTTTTAAACCTCTTAAATACTGGAATAAAACCATTGTTAGCAGGTATAACGAGATGGCAAATGTAATGAAATCTCTGCGTGATATGACCCTTGCTTCTCCCAACCAATTTTTCACTAACGCATGAATGTCATTCAGGAGAATTTAAGCGTCGCGTGCATTATAGTATAGTGAGTAAATTAAGGGTTATTAAACATTACTAAAGTATAAGGCTGAGATTTCCATTTACATTGCAGGATCAGCAGTTAGGCGCAGACGAAATGGAGAATTTATTAGGTGAGTCTTGATATTCCTCTGGCGAAAAATTCAACAGCTGATTCTGTTAATCAGTTGATTAAGCAATGAATCAATCAGTCAGTCTTTTAATGGGTCGTGTACGTTTTTTTTTCTTTTATGCAGAGCTGTTAAATGATGTTGGCGGTTCAGATAAAACCAAGTCACCAAACCTTGATCACTTTTCTTCACTGGTAAAAGCCTTGAGGTGGCCTCCTAACGTACTTTTCCCAGGTAACCTAGCGATCGTTATAATTATGACACCTAAATAGATTCCTGTTGTTTGGTTGGTGGATTGTATGTCACATGACATTGTTTATTTGGCCATATATTCCATTATGTCGTACACTATAACTCTCGACCAACCAGCGTGTGGGATTTCACGCTATTGTTCTTAAACTCTATTTGGACCCTCCAAAAGGGTTTCGTTTGAACGGCCGTCTAATCCATTTCACCGTCCCAGTGCGATATTTCTTTGAAGCAACAGCTTGGTAAGAAAGCATGTTATCTTGTTCTGAAAGTGAAATCGCTAATTTCAAATTTGGTCGAGTTTTTGTGGATTGGACCTAACACTGGATTGTGCGCATGTTTCAGTAAGCACTTTCGTTATTTGTGTTACTGTATTTGTGTTTCTGTTTCCTCGTGCCTGTTTACCTAAATGATTCGCAATATTTTATAAACGTACCAGTCTTAGTTAAGATTTTTTTTTTTAATCAACAGCGTTAGATATTTTGCGGTTAGCAGTGCGTTTTTCGTCCATCGCCAAACTTTGTTGCACTGGAACAGAGGGTGACAACCTGACTGATCACCTTTTGGCGTGTGCAAGGTAACTTCATCTAAAAGAACTGTTGGCACCCCCGGTTCTCCACCACTCTGACAATAGGGTTAGGATTAGTAAACAGTAAATAACAGTAAACGTTACGCGAAGGGGAAATCACTTGTTGCAGTGAATTGATGAATACAGTGTGACTTAATTTAGACCACATGACGTTCTTATAAAGGCGCTTAGAATGACGACGTAGCCCAAGTTAACAAGACACGGTATCACATTTTATGTCGTCTTTCGTCTTTACAGAGAAGACGTCCCAATTCCCAGCACTCTGCTGTCCTTCAGAATATTCGCGAATCTCTTCTTGACGGAGGACGGTTCAATATTGGCTTTGCGACACAGAGAGAAGGTGAGTACGCTCACGAATTTTCCTTAGTTATCAATGACGTCCTTGTCCGCACTGCCTCGCAACTTGCACACCATACGTCACGTCTGTATCCGAGTCGAATAAGAGCTTAACAAAAACTGTCCGACCTACTTTCGTCTTTGACGCGGGATGGTGACACGAACATTGCACCTACCGCTCGTAATCGTCCCCGTTGGGCCAGTTACACCTCACTTACCATCTCAGGGGGTTTTGATTGACGGCCTTGTGGCCTGGCCTTTTTCCTCCTGAGTTGTGTACTGGGTAGGGTCCATTGCACTCCGGGCTCTACTAAGTACCTCATGTCGCTCTGCCATTGCGCACACCGGTCATTGCACTATTAGACCCGGGCACAGCGCACCTCAAAAACCAAAAAAACTTCGTCTTTGTTTCCTGCTGTGGAAGAGGGTTTTTAATACGAATTGTAGTAGCAGGAGAATAGTCTAAAGTAGCAGGAAAATATTCTGAAAGCGCTCCATGTCTGAATTTAAAACTAGCTCAGACCATCTAAATTTGGCCAGAAAATTCTTTGTAGTGGCTGGGGAATTCTTTGTAGTAGTCGGAGAATTCTTTGTAGTAGTCGGAGAATTCTTTGTAGTAGCCGGAGAGTTTGTAGTAGTCGGAGAATTCTTTGTAGTAGCCGGGGAATTCTTTGTAGTAGTCGGAGAATTCTTTGTAGTAGTCGGAGAATTCTTTGTAGTAGTCGGAGAATTCTTCGTAGTAGCCGGGGAATTCTTTGTAGTAGTCGGAGAATTCTTTGTAGTGGCTGGGGAATTCTTTGTAGTAGTCGGAGAATTCTTTGTAGCAGTCGGAGAATTCTTTGTAGTAGCCGGGGAATTCTTTGTAGTAGCCGGGGAATTCTTTGTAGTAGTCGGAGAATTCTTTGTAGTAGTCGGAGAATTCTTTGTAGTAGTCGGAGAATTCTTCGTAGTAGCCGGGGAATTCTTTGTAGTAGTCGGAGAATTCTTTGTAGTAGTCGGAGAATTCTTTGTAGTAGCCGGGGAATTCTTCTTAGTAGCCGGGGAATTCTTTGTAGTAGCCGGGGAATTCTTTGTAGTAGCCGGAGAATTCTTTCTAGTAGCCGGAGAATTCTTTGTAGTAGCCGGAGAATTCTTTGTAGTAGCCGGAGAATTCTTCGTAGTAGTCGAAGAATTCTTTGTAGTAGCCGGGGAATTCTTTGTAGTAGCCGGAGAATCTCCGATCTCCGATACCCAATGAACACCCTAGATGATATTTTAGCCATACAGAATCTAAGTGTACCAATTTAGGAAACGAATATAGTGATAAATACATCACTTTATTGAAATGCCAGTGTTTATGTTGATGTTGTAGTTCAATTGCTACTTTGGTGTGATTTGTGTTTTATACTGGCACTTTAAACAGACGAAACAAGTAATTTAAATAAAACATATCAAGGTTAAGAATCCCATCTGGCTGGAAGCGAGCATGTTGGCTGTTTACTGACGTGGTCGTTGGTGGTACTTAAGCTCGGGTCGTTATATTTCACGTCCGCTGGTTAAACCGCTCAGCTACACTGCTTCTTAACCCCTCAACTGAAGTATCCATTATGGGCTGATGCTGTTGGAAGCACGGAACAAGGCCTTTAGCAGACTGCAAACACTTAACCGGTTTGAGTAATTCTTTGTTTTGTTGTAGATCGTAGAACAGTGTTTATCATGGAGTAAAGGCTCAAACAAGAATGTCAGGATTTCTCTGTGTACTGTTCTGTTAAAGTAAGTGAGAGCTTTGTGTCTTAACCATGTGACTTCAAGAAGTGTTAAAGGCTATACAACCTCTCTTTACACCATTGGTACTGACATTGTCAACCAACAGACGATAAGCAGTGGGAGCTGTAGTGTATAGGGTGTTAATGACTGTGTGAAAGCGAGAAAATGTTGTCTAATGTTATGCGCATGGAAATATGCAATTAGTGTCTATATATAGATGGGGTAATTTATTCCGGACGCCTTCTTTTTCCGAGTAAGTTACTGTGGCAATAAACTGGTTTTTCAACGAAAAAATCGCGGCGAACTACAGGAGCATTATCAACTCGTAAAGATTAAGCCGATTGAACACCAACTTCTCTAAACTAGCCCTTTAGATCATGAAGGCGTGTCGCTAAGGAGAATTGTTACCCAAGTCTTGACAGTGAAAGTGTTAAAGCAGTTTGAAGAATTCAACGTTCCTTCCTCAGCTATGATATTTTAAATTACTTCTCTTTTAAGATCTTTTACAAATCTCGACTATGAGTGATGTTTACTGTACAATCAGACAAACTGACACAATTAAATTAGATCAGATATTTAGAAGTTTAAAATCAATAAAAAGTCGGTTACGAAGTTACTGCAAACTTGTAAAATTGTTTGATGTTTTTTTTTGTATTGTAGTTTTTCAGTTCTGCTAAGGAAGCGTAATGATTTTGAAGGAAAGGCGCAGTGTTTATCAACTTTAGTAAGCGTAAGTATGCTTCAGGTGCCCTTTCTTTAGTTACCGCCAAAAACTATCACCTCCCAACAGTCAGTTTATGTTTCGACCCGTATCCCGACACCTCGACCGCGGGTGCGTTCCCGAAACAGAATGGACTGAACCAGTCAACTGGAGTTTTAATTTCCTGTTTCTTGTCTCTCCTCAGATTTTGGAAAATGAGACCGATAATGAAGCAAGATTCAGGTCTCTAGTAGCAGTCGGTACTTTGGTATGTGAGGACAATCAAACCTTGATATTAAATCAATATTAAATCATATAATATCAGGGCTCCTGATAATATTAATAAATCCCATCCTCCTATCTTCCACTGCGAACGAACTTTTAATCCTTCCACCCTGTTTGTCAGTAATTTGTGTTAGAGCGAATCATTGTGGTTACATCTTGCATGCTGTCTTCACAACAGGTTTGGGGCGACTCTGATGTGTTGTCCCTTGCGCAGTCATTAGGAATTGAAAGTCCATTAAAGTCTTTGGCTTCCATTGCAGATCCAGCTAAGGTAACGCATCTAGCGATGGCTCTCCTTTTTCATTACTTTGGCACTGTTATACTGTTTAGTGTGCCGGCACTAGGGCACAGTACCATTCCTTCAAGGAAAACTTGTGATGTGCTTGGTATGGTAAACTTTTCAGTACTGCGCTATTCGGTCTCATTCCGTGCATATATGAATTATGCTTATACAGTACACTATGCTTTTCAACAATCAGTCAGAAATGGGTATGAGTTGTCTGTCCTAAACCAAAACTTTGGAACAACAAAGACCAAAGGTCATCACAGCCTGTTTAATGCGTGGTTTATGCTGCAGGTTGGTGATTGTGCGTCGAAACTTCTAATAGCGTTGACGAACTAAAAATGCTTACCTACTAAAATAACGAACTGTTGGCACAAGTGATGGAAAATAAACAGAGCGCGTGCTAGCGCAGGTGTGGTTGCTTCACCTGCCCGCGCGGGCCTCGATGGATGCAGGGAATTCAGTGTGCAGGGAAGGCCAAGTGACCAAGAAATACAGTGAGGAGAACGCGCAGCGAATATCGAAGCGATTCCCTTTGAACAAACGCAAGCTTGTTGCCAAGACCGTTTTAGCTTTTTTCAGTTGCTCGGTGTTTTACAAAGAAGCTTCAGCAATGGAACTTGAATTTAAAAGTGGAACAAAATTCCTGCTTCGTGAAATAGCGCAAATTTGTCAACCTTTGGTGCATCTCATTGTTGTAGGAAAAATTTGCTTTTCACTTGCAATTCAGTTGCCACGCGACTCTAACAGTCCTGTAGTGTATGCCAATCAATGTTTGCGCTTTCCTTGCGTTTGAACTTTGAGGTCATTCCTGCGTCTTCCTCGTTAATCAAGCTAAATGCGTCATTAGCTTGCTTTGATTATCATGCAGTTCTTTTTGTTTTCAGTCGTCGTGCTCTGCTCTTGGTTCTTGTACATATGCTGATACCGTAGATTGTTAACATCCATTTAGTCGTTTCACTTTCTAAGGTAAACAATTTCTGAAAACTGATATTTTCAAAATAGTTTCGAATTTACTTTTCAGTAATGAGGTTTGATCAGCAACCCATCAATCTCAATAAAATACGAAGTTTTGGTTGCTTCGTTTGACTGCTAATGCACAGTGCCATTTTAACATCGAAGCGTACGTTTCCTTTTTATTTTAAACAATTTGGTCCATTTGTTTTTCTTTTACCTCGTCGGCGCGTTGCAAGATCTACAAGTAGGTATGTGTTGTATTTTCTTCGTTCTGCGCACTTTGTTTGTGCAAAGCAAGTAAAGGATTCACCGTATTTTCGCCTCAACTAGGCAATATTCTCAGTAGTCACTCACGAGATCAAACATTCCTTACAAACCTTGTAATAATATTGATCTTTTTAATCCAGTAGATGTTGTAAATCTATAAGTTTCCACTGAGTTAGTGTAGACTACAGTGTATAAAAAAAATCGTTATTCGTTGATCGCTGATGGAGCTAATGCGACTACTCTACCATCATATTACGAAACACTAAAACGTTTTTTGGAAGGTGGGGCCTGGAGGCGAGCTGTATTATTGCCTTACTGGGGAAAATATGCCCACCAACTGGGACAGAATTAGTCATGGAATTATTTTGGTACCGAACCTTCAGAGGAATCGTGCAAAAAGAAAAACATTGCAGGAGCTATATTTGTACACTTAATTTACATTAAGAGCCTGTCTCTGTTTCACAGCTTTTACAGTTTCTCCAGATAATATTCTCTGAGCCAGTATTGCCGTGTTAAGCACAATGCGAACAAGTTTCAGCCCGACAAAGTGATCTTAGTGTAAATGATACTTTGTAGCTCTGCTTCACAGGAAGGATCTTGGCATTTCAGGCTGGGAGCTCGGCAGCCAGCGCACCGCCTTTTCATGCAAACGAAGCAGAAGACGGTTGGGATTCAGCATAATTTGGGATCTTCGAAGGTTGCGCTGCCGCATGTGGTGGAGAGGATTTCGAGGCCTGTGGAGAAGAAGAAGCCGGAAATTGTGAAGAGGGAAGAGGATGTGGGGGAAAGTTCGCATCAGACTTATCTGGCGGCGCTGGTGGTTGTCTTCAGATGGAGATTATGAAGATTTCTGGGGAGGGCGTTTTACAGACTAATCGTCGAATATTCCGGACTCTATAACTTCGTCCAAATCCTTTTCTTTCTCTTCCTCGTCTTCCACAGGTTTGATCTGCATTTCAGTGATCGAGAATCTTATGGAAGCCCCATGCGGATTATTTCCGTGTCTTCCAAAGTAGATATCCTCAAGCCAGACCACCGGACGAACCCTACATCTCTTCTCGCTGTATTCCAAAGGGTGAATAATCTGCTTATTCTCATCGATTATTTTCGTGAGACATTTTAAATCATCATCATATTCACCCCTCTTGGTCCTGAGATTGACATTGAACGTATTATATCTCACCAGAGGCTTTAGACATTTCATCCAATCTTCTGTTCTCTTTGCTTTTACATACGATTTAAGCTTGAGAGCCTATATGGGGATGTAGGCCAAGACGGCCTTGTTGCGTCCCCGGGCGATGTTTCAAATCGAATGGAGACGCTAGTGACAACCAGTGTGCTACGCAATAGGTTTATTGGATCACACACGGTGAAAACTAAAATAAATGATTACAATAATTAAAAGAACATCTTATACTTGAAAATTGAAAACATGGCACGGAAATAACGAGAAGAAAAAAGCGAAAAAACTTACATCTGGTAGGCGTACGCTCCGAACAAAGAGGATAGATTCGAGCTACTGAGCACGTGCTAAGAAAAGGACGCTAAGATATCAAATGACGGTCTAATTTTAAATGAATGTGTCACGAACACAACACTCCTCGCCCAAGGATACTATCCTTGCTATATATATAAAAAAGCTACATACGAATAGACTCGATCAATGTCCTAATGGATATAATGTTTATGTGTTTCCTTGCTTGGGAGACAGGAGCAGTACTAGCTGGGTAATGGGGCGTAGTAAGGCCTTGGTGCGCTCTCCGTCGAACATCAGGACCTTTGCCTTTCTCACGTTCCCGTCCTCACTTTTGATGGTTTCTTGTATCCTTCCAAGTGGCCATTTGTTGCGATTAGTGTCTACGTCTTTGACGAGAACAACATCTCCATTCTGCAGGTTGACCTGTTGATCTTGCCATTTCGGTCGTCGTTGCATGTTTTGCAGATACTCTCGTCTCCATCGGGTCCAAAACTGGTCCGCAAGATATTGTACCCGCCTTCATCGCTTGCGTGCGTACAGGTCTTCTGGGCCATAGTTTCCGAGGGGAGGAGCAAGAGGACGAGACTTCATTGTCAGCAGCATGGAAGGCGTAAGGGGTTGAGGCTCGTGAGCGTCCGTTGGGACAGCTGTTAGTAGGCGGGAGTTGACTATCCCAGTCACCTCTGTCATCAGGGTGGAAAGTAACTCGTGGGTTAGCTGTGAGCTACCAATTTGAATCAGCATGGCATCTAGGACGCTCCGAATGGTTCGAATTTGGCGCTCCCATACTCCGCCAAAATGAGAGGAATAGGGAGGGTTAAAAACCCACTCGCAGCCCTGTTCCGTGGCATAGCGCTGCACTTTTTCCTGGTCGACTTCAGTTAGCGCCTGCTCCATCTCTGACTTCCCGCCTATGAAGTTAGTGCCTCTGTCGCATCGTATTCTTGCAGCGGGTCCTCGCAGGGCGAAGGATCTACGGAGGGCACGGACAAAGGAACTGGCGTCCATGGATTCCAGGAGCTCGATATGAATGGCTCTTGAGCTGAGGCAAGTGAACAATAAGCCCCAGCGCTTGCTGTTGGAGGCTCCTCGTCTGAGTCTCCTAGTGCAGATCAACCACGGTCCGAACACGTCGATGCCTACGCTGGTAAAGGGTGGGCCAGGCTCTGTGCGGTCCTCAGGTAGGTCTGCCATTCTTTGGGTCAAGGTGGGTTGCCTTGCTTTCTTGCACACCACGCAATCATTGATGACTTTCGTGGTGGCGCTGTGGCCGGATATGATCCAGTAACCGGCCTGTCGGACTGCTCCATGGGTGATTTGACGCGCTTGATGGTGTATAGCCTCATGATGGTGACGTACCAACAGCTCTGAGACGTGATGTCCCTTAGGAAGGATTGCGGGGTACTTTTCCACGAAGTCCAACGTCGATCGTCGTAGTCTTCCACCCACGCGCAGGACGCCTTCTTCATCTACGAACGGGTCAAGCTGGTAGAGTCGGGACTCCTTTAAGGCGATCTTCTTTCTCCTTACCTGGTTACGGTCTACCATTTGATTGTCGGGCACCTGGCCCTCGAGGAGCTTGATGTCGCTGGCAAATACTTCTCTCTGCACTGTTTTTACCAGCAGCGATGATGCTGCATTTAGCTCTTCTACTGTAAGTGTGATGCGTCCTCTACTATCGGGGTTGGTTTGTCGACCCTGGTCGTAACCGTGTATGCCCTTGAGTCTCCTCGCTTTCACTAATAGCACTGCCACAGCACAGCGAAGGGAAGACCAGCTTGAGAAGCGGGCAAACCTTTCTGGACCCATCCCGGTGATGACACCGATACGATTGACCGTTACATCTCACCGTTTAGCGTCTGTTTGCTTTTTCTTTCAAAGCAAGGATAACGAAATTTTATTTATCCGCCGGCAATGATACAGAGATAATCCTGCATTGTGCCCTTAAGAAAAAAAAGAAACCTAACTTAGATGAAGATAAAGAGCAAAGTTCACCACAACTATAGAGTGCATATCGAGTTACAGGGACAATAATTACTGATCGTCGTCCAAACCCATTGTTTTCTGTCTGCATTATATCATCGAATGCCGAGAGAAAAAAAATGCAAACCAAGTGTGTGAGAAAAACGGGTGCGGTCTTTTTTGGTAGCAGGGAAATTATCAGGGGTAATCTTACACGTGCTAAATCGACACGCAGCATTATTAAAACACGCAGCATTATTAAACCTATAACAAGCTGCATTATTAAAAATAATGCTGCGTGTTTTGGTTTTAATAATGCAGCATGCTTTACATCCGTATATCCACTGCTGAAGCACTTCCTCGTCTCTCGCCATTCTTTAAAGATATTCAGCGCCCAATTCTACTTCCTTCGACTAGCATCGGAACTGTCTTCAAACCTCCGACATTCGTCAGATGAGATTGGCGCACGAAATCTTTCACTCCCTAGTAACAACAAGAGAAAATGAGGTAACAATCAATACTCCTCGTTACACAAACAATTAGGACTGAAAATATTTAGAAAAGTACATGACTATCTGTCTCACTAGAAAACGAACTAACCAAAGTCAAGAACATTTGTGTCCATATCCGCTTCTAATACTTTAATGAATAAAATTATTATCCTCTGATCATTTTCTGTGCCCTTCACTCGTCGACACACCCATTCCCGAACAACAATTACAACATCGGGTTACACACAACTAAGGAAAACCAAAAGAACTGTAACGACTGAGAAAGTACTTACCATCTCATTCATCCGACTTAATAGTAAACGTTGACTGCGTAAGACACAATTCTTCTTCAGAACTGCTTTCGCAGAAGTTTTCCGCCATCATTCCAAACAACGAGTTGACTTTCAGAAAGAACTGTGTTTGTCGAGCAATATGCAAATTGAATCTACCTTGACAAACAAACAGTCAATAACTCGTTTCTGGTTGCATTTTTCACACGTACATGTCAAGTTATGCTCATGAAAACAATAGCTAATGTGGCAGTTACCTTGAATAAAAAGTATCGATTGAACGCCATGAATTGTTTAACTTATTGTTTTCCACAGAAATACAAAAGGAGGGTGACATTCGATGATATAATTGCAGACAGAAAACAATGGGTTTGGACGACGATCAGTAATTATAATAGATAATTACTTCGGCTCGCAGCATTATTGGATATAATGCAGACAGCTTCGGCCTGCGGCCTCAGCTGCCTGCATTATATCCAATAATGCTGCTCGCCTCAGTAATTATCTATTACATAACAGAGTGAACTGACTTTAATGCATATTGTAGGGGTTTTTGATGCACGTTTTAACGGAGGAAGATTGCAAAACCTTTGGACGAGATTTTCCTGATACGTTCTGTCGTGGATCTCGGCAAAGAAGTCACATGATTTGTTATTCAATATTTATCAACTGAGTAACTTCTGAAAATATTAAAAATTTAACGAAACTGATTCAGACGAACTACGCAAAGGTAAATTCTAAGTTCAAACGTCGATTTTAAGTCAAGCACAGGAACATACGTACGGGCTTTGACTGAGACAAAGTGATGGTAAATGGAGTTGATTAATACGTTTTTTCACAATTTTCATTTCACTTTAAAAGCGTCATATTAAAAGGATCGGGAAATAGAAGACAGTAAATTAGAAGGACCATCATTGGAAATTTCTGAGAATGCGAACGGCGCAACTGTTTGTTTTACTATAAAGTGTGGTTCTTCCTTTTTATCTGAGGATCAAACCATGCAGTGTGACCATTCTTTGTGAAGCTACTGAACAGTACTGTACTGTGGTACTGTTTGATGTACTATACAGTGTGGTTCTAACTTTTTCATCTGTGGATCAAACTATGCAGTGTGACCATTCTTTGTAAAGCTACTGAACAGTACTGTACTGTGGTACTGTTTGTTTTACTGTACAGTGTGGTTCTAACGTTTTCATCTGCGGATCAAAGCATGCAGTGTGACCATTCTTTTGAAAGCTACTGGACAGCACTGTAGTGATTGAAGTGTACTACACAGTTTGTTTGTAACGTTTTCATCTGTAGATCAACCATGACTCGGAAGTTTTAGAATTCTTAAAACTGGTCTGAGCTGAACTGTTTTGCAGTACTGATTGATATGCTAATTAGTGTGGTTCTTCTGATAAACCTCTTCAGTTTTAAGACGAAGCTGCTGCGTCAGCACTGTTTAATTTGCCTAAATCTATTTTCTAATGGCATTTATTCTAACTTTTCCTAGCGTGCTTAATATTCAAATGGTAAAAACCTTCATCAAAGCGAGCCGATAAGCTTTTTGCTAAGTATCATACATCAACTATCATAAGTCAACTATCATACAAGTCATCAGCTATTGTGGATTGTGTCATTTTGTTATAAGGCTCACAGTCAGGAACTGCGGGCAGCGGAAGCTCTAGAGTGAGTTTGCCATTATGAAAAAGCTAATTGACTGAATAGCTACGTACCGCGCTGTCACGGAATCAATAGCACGAAAAACATTTTCAGCTTTTACAAACAAGATACTTTAGTGGTTTGTGTTCGGCAGAGAACCCGAGACTTTGACTGACAAAAAAAATAGCTTCTGCTATTTTGTTTTTCTAGTTTTCGAGTATTTGCCCACTAACTCATGCATGTCTGCTTCACAAACTACTTTCATATGAGAGTAAAGGACCAATATTCCACTTTCACGTGCTTTTTCACCTCCAGTAGTATGTTACCGTAAAAATAAGACGGTTTTAATATTTATTTTTGTAAGACGGTTTTAATATTTATTTTTGTAAGATGATTTTAATATTTATTTTTGTAAGATGATTTTAATATTTATTGAATTTAACAAAAAAATGGATTTTTTAAAAAAATGAATTATGGTTTAAAGATTTACAATAATTTTATTAAATATGGAACAATTAAAAGATTTAAATTTTCACCAATTAAAAAATATTGCAAAAGAGTTGAAAATAAAAGGACGATCAAAAATGAATAAAGAAAATTTAATTAAAGGTATTAAAAAATTTTCAGAGGAGGAAATTATTAATCAAATTAAAAAAGATACTATCAATAATAATTATTTTTGTATTCATAAAAAGTGTAAATATTTTTGTAAAGAGTGTTGTGGGTCTCAATTATGTATACACGAAAAAATTAAGTATTTTTGTAAAGAATGTAAAGGATCACAATTTTGTATACACAACAAACAGAAAACACATTGTAAAGATTGTGGTGGGTCGCAATTATGTATACACAACAGACAGAAAACACATTGTAAAGATTGTGGAGGATCTCAAATATGTGAACATAGAAAACAGAAGGCTCATTGTAAAGAATGTCGTAAAAAAATAAATTCTGCAAAAACTTGTATGATGATCTAATGCCTATAGAATGGCATCCATCTAGACTTTTAGATTGGTGTACTGATATTGAATAGTTAAAGTTTTTGAAAGAGTTATGGGGAGAAGATTAAGTTATATAACGCTTATATGTGTTACATAACAGAAAATATATAAATTTATCGAAATAGATACCACACTAATCCACCAGCTACAACTATGATTGATAATATATTCACTTCATGTTCTGTTGAGTCAATATTATTTTCATTTTTAATTAGGGTTGTTTGTGTTGAGTCTGTTTTCTTTGGAGGTTTTGGGTTTGTATCAACTATTGAATCAGCGAAGCTGGCCCCGCCTTTCAGGGGGATATGAGGTAACTTTAATTTTGAAGATCCTAAGTTATGACTTATTCCAACTGGTTTTGATTCAGTATTTAATGAGTTATTTACCCCAAATTTCATATCACCGGTGGCTTTCATAAGTTTGTTATTATATCCAACCACACTTTCTGTATTTATAATCATATTACTTGGCATCAACCAAACACCAGGGGCAATAGCTAAATCAAGTCGTAATTTCGTTTCCTGTACAGATATTTGATAATTTTTAATCGAATTAGAAATATCATCTTCTAAAACACTACTTTCAAATAAGGATAAGAATTCTTGTTGTGTTTCGATAGCCCCACCACCATTACCATAAATCGAATTTCTAGTGTTGACTTGGGCTCCTAATATACAGTAAACAAAAGCTTCAGCTGATCTATTCAATCTACCAAGTCCAGCTTTAGTGAGACCATCCCCACTTGTAGGAATAAACCAAGAATATTTGTAATCACCAAAGACATCATTACGGATAAATGAGATAAGATTACCCTTTTCTTTCTTACCACCATCATCAGAAAATTTACCACCTTCGCCAGGCCATCTATCAGCTTCTTTATCATAATTTCTTATAATATATTCATTTTGATATCCTCCACCTTTCCCTTCATATCCAGAACCATAATCTCGGAATATATCTCCCAAACCTGAATTTCTTCCACCTTTCCATCTAAAGTCAGATGAAGCGTCAATTCCAAATTCAGTACACAATCGTTTATATGCAACTTTATTATATGGGTTATTATTTATTACAAAAGGTTGATCATCAGGTAAGGGAAGCTTTAATTCATATAATATACGTCTTATTGTGAAATATATATGAAACTTTATAAAGCTATTAACTACTTTAGGATAATTTAGACTTTCAAAAGGACTTATTCCACAACCAGATGTTGCACACCATACTGCAAAGTTAAGTTGTTGAGGCCAATAATTCATATCTGGTCCATTTAACCATTTTCTACCCTCCTTTCCAGAATTGAATGTTATAACCTGATTGGTAAAAACATCACGCATCTTTGCTGTGAATTTCTTCGTATTTGAAACGTATATATCTAGAGAGGTTAGCATTTTTGTTACATCAGTTGTAAAGTCATCAAAATTAATAGCAGGTATTGGATAAGATCGATTGGTTATAGATAAACTCTTTGGAAACGAACTCACTTCAGCTCCCTCCAAGCCTAAATCTTCCCATAACAATCTTTTCAAATTAGTTGGTAGGTCATCAGTCCAGGTTTTTCCAGTTAGATCATCATTTGACATGATTGTTGTTCCATTAACTTTCCACTTAATATATCCACCATATGAATCATTCACAAATGTAAATTTATCAAGGTAGCCTTTGGATACCTTTTGCTGAAATAATTGAGTAACATTTTATTCCTCGTGTTTAGAATAAGATGTAAAGTCTTTAAAACGGTTTGCTTATCAATTCAGTTCTTTTCTAATACCAGCAAAACAATTACATCCTACATCAGTTCTCTCATATGAAATTTTTAATGTGCGGGAGTGGTTCACCTTTGAGGTTCTCCGACTAACTCTTTTAATAGATCTGCACGAACTTCTCTCCTTATCTGTGACATGTTTAAGTTTTTTTCTGTATCTCTCCTAAATTTTTGTCGTATTTCTAGTTTTAGTTTTTGAAACTTTTCCAACTCTGCTAAAATTATGGAAAATTCTTGATCAGATATAACATTATCTTTCAAAGCTTTTGAAACCAAGTCGTTAATAGTGTTTAATTTTGATTTTGCTATAGAAGCAGTCTGTTCATGCTTGCTAACTTTATTTGAAAGTCTTTTTGAGGCTGCACCGAATCCAACAGATACTCCACCACAAATTCCACCAACAACACCCAACGGTACACCAATAATAGCACCAAAACCGGTAAGAGAAGTTCCAAGTCCACTTGCAGATAGAATAACTGAAATCACTCCACTACAAACACTGATTTTTGTAAATATTCCTCTTGCTCTATTGTATTTTTTCCTTACATCTTCATAATGTTTAATTTCTTTATCAAGATTTTGCAATACTTCACTTGATTTTTGTAGTCTGAAATTAACAGGGTCTGAATTATTAGGTAATTGTGGATAAATTCTATTGTAGTCATCCATATTGTATTTTACTACTCAGCATGATATCTTTAAATTGATACTAATGTGCACGGTATTAGAAATTAACTTTGTTCCATTTTTATCTAGAATACATAATGTAAAGTAGTTCACTGGATTTTTAGTTTCTGGTATTCTTAAACTTGGATACTTTTTGGAGGGAATAACAGCTAATAGTTGTGATGGGTTGAGTTCTACATTTCCACCACGAGGGATACGGTTATAATATGATGACTTTGGTTCAATAAGATCACACATTAAGTACAAAGGATTTTCAGAAGTTGCATTAGTACCAGAAAAATCTAGCATTTGTATTTCTTTTACATTATATAATGATGGATCTAGATAAATCGTTGTTTCTGTAGTTAACATTGTGATAGATAAAAAAGTTATTATTTCCTCATTACATCGATAATTCATTATTTTGTTTTAGATCTACTTACTCTTCTTTTTAAACTGTGTTCCTCCCTTCAGTTGGTCCACAAAATATAGAACCACAGCTAATATCAACAACCAAGCATTCTTACCTAAAAATCCAATAACTTCACCAGCTGTTTTGAATAGAAAGCTAACTATTGCACCAACCATTCCTGGTAATATTTCACCAAGTTTTTTACCTATAGTTTTCAAACCATTACCAACACCTTTACCTAATGTTTTTAGCCCATTAGAAAGATTAGAAACTATAACACCGATGATTATACCAACAGCACTCATAACAGAAAAGACTGTAAAACCATACTTTTTAAAGATGTACTTTAACCGCTCTCGTAATGGTAGATTTTTAAGTATTTCATCTTTTCGACTATCAATATCTGATATTTGTTCTTCACTTGAGATTATATTCTTTCTAATTTGTTCTCTTAATTTGTCAATCTCAGATTGTAATCGTTCATTACTTTTTTCTAACTTTGTTAAATTTGATTTACCCTTCTTATATTTGTCTATTTCTTCTTTGTATAATTTTGTTTCACTCAAAAGTTTTTCTCCCTGTATTTTTAATTCTATATTCTGTTTAACAGTTGCATCAAAAAGACTTTTATTTTCAGCTTTTTCCACCTGTTGTCTCTCAATGAATTCGCGAAGTTCTTTTTCTTTTTCTTCATATCGACTAATCTCATCTGGATATACTTTTGTAACTGCTTCCAATCCTTGTAATGTATTAAGTAAATCCTTATTTTTTTCATTAGCTTCATTCAATTGTGACTTAGTATTATTATATCTTTTCAACATGCTTTCATAATCAGCACCTAGTGCTTTTCTCATTGTTTTTGGTAAATCTTCAATCTTCATCACCCCATTTTTATCAACCAATGTATGTGATACATTATCATCCCTACTACTTAATTTTCCGATTAAACTACCATCTTCTCCAAATGTTACATTAAATGTTCTATCATTGGGATTGTAATTTGGAAAATAACGTTTGAGTTGTTGCCCTGCTTCTCTCCTTCTATCATATTCCTCATCTCTTTCTTTTAAAACATCACCCAGGTTCCTCCCTTCAGTCGGTTTGACCCATCCAGCCCGGTTCCTTCCTTTATCATCTTTATATTCATCATAACCAGCATAATCTTGTTCAAAGGTTGTAGATGTGTTTGGACTTTGATAAAATGTGCCATCTCCATCATCATTATCATCATCAGATCCTTTTGGTAAATCATCTAATGGTATTTCTTCTTCCATGATTTTTTACCAATTAGTAAGAAATCTTTAAACGTGCAAAGCACGCCGAGAAGCAAACATACAATTAACTAAAAACTATAAGAATTTACTAGCCATATAACCTAATGCTAACATACCACCACCTACATATAACATCTCACCCATCTTTTGATCTTCACTAGGTCTATAATAATCCGAAAATTTTGGTTCGTGCATTTGACTATATAATTCTAAAGCTTCATCTGTTTTTGAAAAGTTTTGTGATGCTTGATATTTATCATTTTTTTGTTTTACTTTCCAATCAATTAGTTTTTGTCTTTTTTCTTGATATTCAGCCATTTTTTCTTGATATTCTTCCATTGCTTTATCATGTCGTATTTTTTCTGTATCTGTTTTATTACCACCAGATAGAATTTTTCCGATATATGAACCAGCAACAAAAGCGGTAGCATTCAATATTGCTCCTATTGCCATTATTCCTATTGATGCCATGTTTCTTCCTTAATTTGGTAAAATCTTTTGATCCTCTAAATATGTTTTTAGATACATACTACCTGACAATACAGCTACCCACTTGGCATAATTTGTAATACTTGAGGATGGATCATTCATAAATGATTCTTTCATAGTCTTTTTAGCTACATATCCAACTCCAGCGGCTAATCCAATAAGGACTGCAGAATCAGTAACAGTTTTCACAAGTTTGTTTTCGTTTGACATAATTTTTTACTGTATCAGTAAGAAACCTTTAAATCATATCATCCCCATTTTCACTGGAGATGGTCCTACTGATTTTGGTGGTTGAGAGGGTTGGGTGGGAATATTCAGCGGAGCTGGTCCTACAGATCTTGTGGGTTGAACTTCATTTGGAACTTGAGATAAATCTACTATCCTATTTTTATAATATCTCATAAACATATCAAATGCTGTAAACCCTATTCCAACAATGGATAATACAGTTGTAAAAGATAGCTCTGGAAGCCATGCTTTAGATTCACTCTCTGTATTTTTATTTTCATTTTCTTCTTCTTCCTTTTTCATTTTTTCTTCACGTTTCATTTGCTCCTCAGCTCGCAGAGTCTCTCTTGCTAATGCTTCTTTTGCTTTTTTATTATATTCAGCTAATTTTTTACCAGCAGCGACTTTTTTAGGATCTTTCTCTTTCTTTTTGGAAGAACTACCCCCAGTTTTTTGATCTTCTTTTGGTGGATCTCTAGTAATTTGTTCAACAACTTCTTCAGACATTATTTTACATATCATTATGAAATCTTTAAATCATGCTTAGTGTACAGTATCATATCCATCGGCAGGCTGCTCAGTTTTTTTGGAATCATCTATATTTGTTCTTGAAACTTCCTGTAATTTGTTGATTTTAATATGCTTAGCAACCTGGAATAGTCCGCTAGCAAGTGATGCCAATCTTCCCGCTTTTAATGCTAATAAACCTACAATGTTTGTCAGTTCACGATTAACCAAATCATCATTTTTCAAATCATCACAAAGAGCTTCTATATCATCTACAGGAACTATGTAAGAAATAACTTTAGAAACTAATTGAAGGGATGAATCTACCAACCCACCATTAATTTTCTTACCCAATACTGCCTGGTACCGGTTATAATATTTTTCAATGTCTTTTACTGATAATTTTTTTATATCACCTAGACTCATATCAACACCTAAATATTCCTTTGTAGTCCCAAGAGCTGCGAGAATAGCTAGTGACTCTTGTTTTATTTCAAGTTCATCACCATCATTATCTTTTACCTCAGTCTTTTCTCCAGTCTTTTCTTCTATATAATCTTCAATTTCTGTCATCTTTCAATTTTCTTCCCTACGGTTAGGTCTTTAAATTTATAACTTCAGGGATCTCCAAATAGCAATTAAATGGGTGGCGTAAAGATAAACAAAGTCTAGAATATTTTTCAGTTTTTAATAATTGCACAAATTTTTTACATAATTCATAATCCAAATCACCACCATAATCTTCAAAAAACATCTTCATACCTTTTTGTGATGGGTTATGGAAAGTAACAACACAAGCTACATTTTCACGGAATGGTTTTGCTATGGATGTTAATTGCTGAGTGAGAACCCAAACTGATAATCCATGATGTCTTCCAGAGAATGCTAAATCTATAAACTTGTTTGATCGTTTTTTCAGATCATTAGAAACAGCACAATCATCTAAAATTATTAGTGTATTTGTTCCAGAAAATAAAGTTTGACAATCAGTTAACAATTCATTAATCTCATCTATATTACTTGCATCAGGTGATAACACATAGAAATGTTTATCTTTATTAGCAAAATTATGATAGGTTTTATTTTTAGAATAAGTTGGACATATTAAAACAATGTAATCAAAAATTTTTAGGAATGGTCCTCGAAGCTGATCAATTAGGTACTTTGTCTTTCCGCAATTTGTTGGTCCGGTTATAATACAGTGGAATGGTAATTTTTCTCGTAATTCTTCCATGATTTTTTGTATCATAACATAAGGTTTTTTAAATTTAGTACTTAATGGAACGCAAACCTGAATTCATAATCTCCATCATTGCATCAGCCACAACAAACATATAACAGGTTATAGTACCAGATCCACTTTGTTTTCTTTTAATTTCTAGTTTTACACCATCTTGTGTGTTATTTAAGGCTAGACCCCCTCCATGAATACCATTATCAGGGTGAGTTCTCATATCAACCCATAGAGCAAACTTATCAGCATAAAAATCCTTTTCCTTTACCGACCAATGGTAGGAACCCGACTCTTTTTCAAATCTTTTCTTTACCGACTCCCATAGATCTGATGGTATCATTCCCTTAGAGTATAAACGATTTGGTACTCCATCAACATCTATATTAATCGAGGTGATACCCGGATTGTAAAAATTCTCAGAGTCACGTGTTCCTGCTGCGGTTGGTAATGTAAACAAACATAATATCCCCGTCATTGATCTTCTAGGTAGATTAATATGCTGATTTATAACACCATCACCACCTATGGAAAAGGTAAAAGTTTTGTGTAGAGTGACATTTTCATAAAAGAATCCTTTACCAACCTGATAAGCTGCCTGAGCCTCACGAGCCAAGTATTCGCTTGAAATGGAAGAATATTCTAATTCAAGGTTTTTGATTGAATATGTTGGGGTTTTAGTAGTATCAGAATAAACAACAATATCATTAACTGGAGCTAGTGTAATCTCAAATATTAGTTGTTGGTCTAATGCCTTTGGATAGAAAACCCCGTGATCGGTTAGAATAGGATGTTTTAGTGGAATGCGATACTTGGTGTTGTGCAATTTTGAAAGAGCTATTTCCCTAACATCTTGTGTTTTTCCATCACCTGCTTTTGTCCTGAGCTTTCTCATATTTACAGAAGAAATACCTTGTTTTAATCTATCTTCACGTTCTTCATCTGTTAAGAATAAGTCATGATAGGTTTGAAATAGATCATATCTTTGAGTATCCTGTAATGTTTCACCTCCAAAAAGAACTCTAAGTCTAGATACAAGATTACTCCCCACATTATTCACAAGTGTATTATTAGCATGACCATCAACATCTAAGTCAAATATTAGAGATACACTTCCTGGTACAAATACTAAATTCTCAGAAAGTTTTGGAATATTTATATATAATGTTTCTCCAGGGCTAGCAGAGGATGGATTGAGAGTAATTCTATTCAGTGTTGATTCTGCTTTCAAACCAAATGGCTCTCTAGGAATTCTGTTTGGGTTAATTTTTTCAGACGTCATATTTGATTTATAAGATACTTTGGTTAATCTTTAAATGAGTTCCGACTTGCCAAAAAATTTAAGTAGGATATATTATTCAACTGAAGGATATTGGAAAGGATATTCTGCAATTCCTAAATTAGCTGAAAAGGCGAAAGTAAGTGAAAATGTAGCAAAACAATGGCTTCAGAAACAGGCAATATGGCAAATATATCTACCAACACCAAAATATATACCCAGACCTCACTGGACTGTGAATAAACCTAATCAGATTCACCAAGCAGATTTATTATTTTTACCACATGATAGAGTTGGAAGAAAAACATATAAATACGCATTAGTTGTGGTTGATGTAGCCTCAAGATATAAAGATGCAGAACCATTAACCTCAAAAGAAAGTCGAGAGATATCTGAAGCTTTTAGAAAAATATATTCCAGAAAAATGAAATATCCTAAAACATTAATGGTTGATCCTGGAAAAGAATTTATGGGTGAAGTTGCAAAACTTATGAATTACCATAATGTTAAAATACAGATAAGTGAAGCTGGAAATCATAGAGCCCAAGCATTTGTAGAAAACGCAAACAAAATATTAGGTGAAAGATTATTTAGTCATCAATATGCACAAGAAATGGTTAGTGATGAAAGGTCCAGAGTATGGGTGAAACGATTACCATATATTTTGAAAACTTTGAATAATACACCAACAAGAATAACTGGTAAAGAACCTGATAAAGCTATAAAACTGAAAGAGGTTGATATTGAACCTAAAAATTACCAACGCATGGTTGGACTTGATGAGGTTAGGTTACCTCCTAGTGTAAAAGTTAGATATTTATTATCTCCAGGTGAACTTGAGGGTGGAGAAAGAAGAAGAGCTACTGATCCTATTTGGAGTATTAAAGTTTATGATATTTCTAGAAGTGTGATTTCACCTAATCAACCAGTTTTATATTATATCCGCCCGGAGGGCGGGCCCGGCTCCGCCGATTTAATTGATGGACCTAGACGTGGCTTTGTAAGGGAGGAGCTTCAAGTTGTCCCATATGATACTGAGTTACCTCCTGATTTTGTTTTGAAATAAGTTAACGAATGGGGTATGTGCGAATTCCATCATCATCAACTATTCTTTTATCATAATATGCGTTCAATCCCTTTTTAATTTGTGTATATGTCACAATTTGGTTGTCATTGACTCTGAATCCAGTATTTTGTGCCATATCAATTGATCCATTCAAAGCTGACATGTACCTATCCCAGGTCATTTCGTTTTGTCTATGAATTGTTCCTTTACAACTATACTTTACTTTTCCATTCTCATCCTCTGCGTAATAACATTTTGATGAAAGGGCAATCATTCTAATACCATCAAACTCCAGCTTGAACAGCCCGGGGGTCTTTTCGTGATATTTCGATGTTGAAAGGAATTTTTCTTTTCCACCATTGAAGTATTCTTTTTGCATTTTAGGTTTTATAATATTATCTATTTTTTCAGCCGAAATTGCCATGTACATAGAATCTGTATCCATTTGTATCAACTCAAAATCCTCTCTATCTACATATTTATCAAGAAAATCGTAATAAAATTCCAACATGCGAAGTTTTGCTAGCTGATATACCGCTATACCACATTGATATGGCCTGTCTATTGTTATGTTTTTCTTTCGTTTTATTATTTCATATGTCTCATTTATTTCATTAAGATCTTCAAAGAATGGGGATCTTAAGTCTTTTTCAACCTCACGCTCATCCTGAGCATACTTTATGTTTTTGTGTTTTTCTTTATCTTCTATCATTTTCCCGTAGAATGAATTTCCTTTTAATTTGTAAGTATCAGCCAATGCTTTACAGCCCTTATACTTTGGTCTTAATTTTTCAACTAATACTTTAATGTCTTTATCGGCGGATCCATGCTCTTCAATAAATGGTACCACATCCGGAAATTGTTTTAATTCATTAATAATATTTTCTACCTCATCTTTCTCTTTTTTATTAAAAGCTATACTTAACAATTTTATCATATCCTCAATATCACCATCCCTTCTTGCATCGCTCACCTCTTTTGGAAACCATTCAAATGGTGTTCCTGGTTCATACTTCAAAATATTGTGAATGGCTGTAATCTCCAAACCGTGATTAAGATACCATTTGAGCAATTCTGTATATAAAAGTATCTTTTTTGCATTTGTAACCCCTAGTAATTTTTTATTATCTTTTAGGTGTTTTCTACCTGTAGCTTTTTGATATTCTTTCATGTGTTCAGGTACCAAATCTTCAGGAACATTATCTACAACAAATAGCGGTGAGAACTCTTCAAACTTTTCTTTTAGGTTTTCTGGTACATTTATATCAACTTGGCAAAATCCAAAAAGTTTACCATCAAGAATATCTTTACAAATCTTCTTAATAAATTCAGGGTCTGTTGGGTTTTCAACCTCAATACATTCCCCTACACCACATGGCATTTTTTGCCCTGCCGCGAAAAGATATAACCCATTTGCATCATAACCAACAATTCTTACACATTTTTTTGGAGATTTATATTTATGGGGTCGAATCTTTGTTTTTCCCAGCTCTGCATATCGCATAAATATTATACTAGGCCCCCCAACCATACCCGTTTTCAATAGTTTATAAATCTTGTTTTTGTCGCATGTTTTACAATCTTTCATATTCTGGTGGCATTTTTTACAAAACAGATTATTACAAAATTTGCTACATCTATGAACACAGTATTTCCCCGGAGCAAATAATTCAGGATCACCTTTCTTTTTCATTTTTTGGTATTTATTTAGAACGTACATCATTGAGACACCGGGGATGGATACTGCATCTTTTAATATATCGATTTTGTCTGGATAATACATCGCCCTTGTTTTTTCTAAAGCTTCTCTGAAAGGTATAACGTCGTGTAGGTTATACTCTCTCAACCAATCCATCATTGTAACACAACCCCTCTTTTTGAATTCCATCTTATATTCTTTATATTCTTCAGGGGACAATGTATTTTCCTGTTTGAGATCTGAGTAAAAGTCTTCATATTTAACAGGACCTACGTGAGAAAGTTTTTCATAACTATCCAACCACTTGTATGGGAAGAAAAGTTTTTTGTCTTCACAATTGTTTGCTTTACACCACTTATCAAAAGAAAGCCCAGGTGCAAGGTAAGACATTACATCCAAGAATTTAAATTTTGGGGTTGATAAAAACACATATTTATTCGCATTCCTTGCAACAAAAATCTCTTTAGTTTTATCAGTCATGTTTTTTATAAAATGTCTTTTAATCATATTGATATCATACTTTCCACTATTGAACCCTAAAACAGGAACTTGATTACACCATCTTTCATACTCCTCTAAAACTGTCTTTGGTATAGAATCTTGGTCGGGTAATTGATATTCTTTTTTAACATTTCCTACAATCTTTTTTCTTCTCTTTTCTAAAATTTCAACAAATTCTTTTACAAGATCATCAGGATTTGAATTTATAATACATGTGGGTTCTTTTTCACGAGTGTCATGTATTGCAACGCTAACTGGGATATGTGTTTGGTTAAAATATAAATCATCAGTAATCTGTTGAAATTCTTTTTGTAATATTGCCTCAAAATCATAACAAATAAAATCTGGGTACGGGATAAATTTCTTCTCAAACCATGTATCACTCAATTTAGGGTTTTCACACTCCCAAACTGATACAACACTATACCCCAAATCTTTAATAATCTTTTCTCTTTGTTTTGTTTCATTATATTTAGTTTTATCTTCGTTTGAACATGGACAACCGTGCCATTTACACCCATAAAACTCAAAAACAGTATTGGTCTCAGGTTCGTACCCATCCACCAAAAAAAGCTCATTTCCACTTCCATCTTTAACACACCTTTCACCACCATGACCACATAAAGCGTGATGAATATGTTTTCCTATAATCTTAGATTGTTCATCTATCCATCTACAAGCTTTATAGCTAAATTGGGTATTACCACCATAAAAAACTTTTTCAGAACTTCCGGGAATGTGATTTATCTTTTTGCCGGTACATATTACTTCTGTTTTTCCTCCTTTACAGCTGTTATTTTTTACGTGTTCACCAAGATAGTCATGACGGTTAAATATTTGTTTGCATCCTGAACATTCCCATTTTTTGGATAGCATCTCTATATCCTTTATGAAAAAACAGTGGCCCTCATAAAGCCCCATATCTAAACTAGGTAAATTATCTTTGAACTGTCCTTTACCAAAAACAAGTCTCCAAATTTCATTGTTTTCTTTTTCTTTTTGTTTGTAAATGCGAATGTTAATAGAAAACATTTTTGCAATTTTCTCAAAATCAACAAGTTTTGTCCCCCTAACTTCTGAAGCTTTCAATTTTTGGTTATTATAAAATTTTCGGGCCAATGACAGTGATAGTTTTTCAATGTCCTTTTCAGGTCTTTCTTTACCATCAAGAATGTTAAATAGAATAGCTAAACAATTCCACACACACATATTATCATCCTTACCATCTACAGCGTAAAGACATTTTTTGTTACGTAGATCATCTGGTAATTTTCCACACCCAGTTAGAGGCTCGCTACTGTGAATAACTTTTACTTTTACCTCTGTAAACTCAACTCTCCCCTCATGAACACCTTGCTTATCAATGGTTTTTGACGACGGTAAGTATGCTCTACTCCAAGCAATACCCTCCAAACTCAATCTTTGTCCCTCACACCTCTCAATATAATCTTTTATTTCTGAAAGCATGGTAGAAGACCCCTCATTCCTAAATGTATGGTTGTACTCAATTATTTCCCCATTCCCTCTATGAATCAAAGAGCTAAAACTGATAACAATTCTTGAACGCATTTCTATTTGTGGTTCCAATTCATTATAAATCATTTCTGATAAATCATTATCTAGATCTCTCCTAAATTGAAAAATAGTTTCATTTCTTTCGGTGATATTTTGAAGATTGTCTCCATGTTCAGGAGGTCTTATTGGAAATATTCTAAGGGTTGTTGTTCTTTTTCTTTTAGTTTTTTTGGATTTATTTCCCTCCCCCACATTACCACCCTCATTTTTTGTTTTATCATCTTCCTTCTCATTATCTCTACCTATAATTGAATCTTCCTTCCTTTCAGGTTTTTTTGAAGAAGGCGGCAGTTGTTGTGGTTTTGGTTCTTTAGGTCTTGCACCCTCCTTCTCATAATCTCTAACAACTTCTGTAATAGTTGTTTTAGGTTGTGATATTTTTTCTTGCTTTTTATTTTGTTTTATTTGTTCTTTTTGTTGTTTTAATATTTGTTCTTGTCTTTGTATTTGTTCTTTTTGTTGTTTTATTTGTTCTTGTTGTTGTTTTATTTGTTCTTGTCGTTGTATTTGTTCTTGTTGTTGTTTTATTTGTTCTTTTTGTTGTTTTAATATTTGTTCTTGTCGTTGTATTTGTTCTTGTTGTTGTTTTATTTGTTCTTGTTCTTGTATTTTTTCTTTTCTTATTTGTCTTTTATTTTTAATCCCCTCAACGAATCCTGGTATTTCTTTTATCTTTTCGACAAGTTCAGATTTACTCATTTGAGAATAATTTTCAATACCATTATCTTTAGCAATCTTTTTAAAATGATTAATTTTTCTCAATTCTTTCGCATCTTGTTCCATATTTAATAAAATTATTGTAAATCTTTAAACCATAATTCATTTTTTTAAAAAATCCATTTTTTTGTTAAATTCAATAAATATTAAAATCATCTTACAAAAATAAATATTAAAATCATCTTACAAAAATAAATATTAAAACCGTCTTACAAAAATAAATATTAAAACCGTCTTATTTTTACGGTAACATACTACTCCTCCTTCTCCCTGTCATCACCAAGATGAAGATACAAGGACGTAACTCTCAGCCATGATCAAACCACTTCTATTCAAGGAAAGACTTTATATTTATAACGCCTGTTCCCTACCTATACCTACAATCTTGAAAATGTTTTAATAACAATCTGTCAACTATTTACATATGTAGACATTATTAAATGGTGTTTTGATGTGCAGTGACGATTAATATGTAGTCGATAAGCGTTCATGTATCAACTTTGCTCCCAGGACCGTTTCCTCTCAACAACTAAAATCTTCTCTTCAGAGCCGCAATTGATCATAAAGAGACATGGCTTCCTCTTGGTTTGGAATTTCTCCTTTGGGCGACGAAGGATGTGAATCTACTGAAAAAAATAACGGCAGTTTATGACGCGTCCTACGGCACATACTGTAGCATGCTTGAAAATTAAAAGCATATTAAACTGATCTTCGTTGCTCCGTATTTGATTCAGATTGAGGTTGACGAATTACCTTTGACAACTACTGACTTGAACACAAACTAGAGAAAAATGTGGGGGAATTTGAAGGAAAGACATCAGACACAGGGCCTTTCCGAGTATTCCAATTTACAATTTTGATGGTATTTCTAGTAGTCTATTTCTCATCGTCTTTGAAAACAAGTATACAATTTACTGACTGATCTTTCAAGTATACATCACGTGATAATTGACCTGGTATCACATGACAGTCACATGTGCATACCTTATTCCTCAACCATTGGACCAGCTTTACAGGGATTCTCCACATTACAAGCCACATGTGTTGGCGGCTTTATGTCAGTACACTCTGCTTCATCCACAGCCTCTGTTGTTCCGTTTGTAGTAGTTCTTAAACACTTAACAGTGAGGAACTGGACACCAGGGCCGCAGGACGTCGAGCACTATGAGAGCGAGAGTAGGAAGATTGGAAACTAAGGATAAGTCGCAAAAATTAACGTTATCATGGGTTATTAAGCTCAAGCGACGGCCCTCGAATTCATCGCCGCAAAGACGGCAAATGGAATGTAGAATATGAATTTTTTTGGAGTTAACTGCTCCATAAAAATACGCGAAACACTAAATTTGCTATGACACGTGGAGATATTCTCGCAACCTTCTCAAAAATATTTTATGACAAGTAGAAATTGAGAAAATTCCAGCAACCAATGAAAATGCAGAATTAATCGCAGGAATTCATACATTAGTTTTTCAACGAATATTTAAGATGAACACGTGACCAGCCGATGCCTTTTCCCGTCCGCCATTTTTCTTTCTAGGGAAAAGCGCTGGGAACGAGGTTGGGTTTTTCTACTTAAAGGATATTCATTTAGAAGGAACTTCACTTTTTCGGTTCAGACAACATTAATTAGTTTTTATTTAGTCCCGATAATATGTTACTCTCTAACGAGGTCGATTAGTGATTTAAGCGTTTCCTTTAATTCTGATGCGTTTTTGAGATTAGGGTGACAACGTAAGGAAGGAGCTCGTCTTGAGACCCTTGCGTGGCTTTGTACAAGACATTCAGTTCATTGACACAGAGGGTTATTATGCTCAATACAAAGTTTAACCCCTCAGATCGTCCTTGAAACCGAACGAGTAACCGTTTATGTTGTTAGTGGATCAGTGCGCGTATGATGCAAAAAATTTCGTCGTATCCGCAGACCTCACCGAAATGCGTCATTTCCTGCTAAATCCTCTCCTTCGCAGCTGTTGTCAGGCGCAGTGTTCCCTTCTCCACCAAGTGTGGTTTGTGTGGAGAGAGGTGCTGCGTGGCGAGCCAGGCAAGGGTTGCGAAAGAAACTAAACGCTAACAAAAACTTCAAAAAACTGGTTTTACGGTTGTTGTTGTTGTACCAGAATCTTAATTTATATCATGGTTGTAACGAAATGTCAAGAAAGTAACATGACTTACTGCTCCAATATCCACGGTGTCCCATTCAGCGGGACACGCCTGTTCTCCACAAACTTCCATAGTTGCAGGTTTGGGTGTTTCACATTCGCTATCGTCCAACTCAAGCTCCACGCCGTTCGTGTCTGACTTACAGAATATCTCGCGTGTTCGTGTCCCGTGCGAACCTTCATTACAGCTTTCTGAACACTCGGTCCATGCACCGATCATCCAACTGCAAAAATCAGTATGGAATGAAAGCGATGAAACAGCAACCAAATGGTTTGAGCCCAATCTCAGTTGTTGTATCTAGATTTTGATCGTCCGGGTGTAAGTTGAACTGTAGTTGATTTTGACTGACGTTTTGACAACCTAAGCGGACGTTATCATCAGAGTAATGTGTAAGTTGGGTGTCGTCAGGTGATGGTTGTTTATGCATGCTCTGTCCAACATTGTGATTGGTCGCTTAAGCGGTGATGTTATCGGCTGTTTCTCAGTTATTAAGGCCTTGGTATTATTGGCCATGAAGACTAAGTTGTTATTGGTCTGTCTTGTCAGTTTCGGTCCGTTTGACACAATCGATGAATTTAAAAAAAAGCACGCTGGGTTTATCTTAATGCAAAATTAGAACCTGTGAATGTTCTCCTTATTTGTCTTGCAGGTGGACAACATAAATTTTTTCTTTCTTTTCTTTTCTTTTTTTTTTTTTATAGCCTTGGCATTTTTTGTTTTCCTTGTGTTACATCATTCACAAATAACACTGTCTTTTGCTACAAGAGGGCACAGTTTTTCAAGCCCCGGATTCTTGGGTGTTATTTGGGTACGTTGGTTCGTAAAAAATCATACACTTTTTTCTAAAACTGATAAAATTACTCGAGGAGGAAGCTTTCAGTATTCTAAAAGAGAAGACTTATATCACCTCGCAGGGCATCTCTGGGTATTACATTGCTTTATTTCGTCCCAAGGCCTCTCTTCTATGCAATACTGATCCCCAACGGGTGACCCATCATCGTCTCGAACACAAATAAAGGTGGTAATTTTTTTCCCTGAAATTATAAGATATGTAACTATCAAATAACAACAGAACAGAGTCAATTTTACAGCTACGATTTTCGCTTTGCAAATAGGTTTAAAGCGCGAAAATTTGGAGTAAACGTTGTCCTTATCTCATGAACATGCACAGTGTTCTCGGCGGCTTTGGATGTAAAGTATATCTACTATCACGATACAAGAACAACAACAACAACATCTTTATTTGTACCTTTAGAATTATCTTATTGGTAATAGAAGATTAAGTTAACTAATAAATAAGAAAAGGTACGGATTCTAAATAGTTGTTTCTGAAGGTCCGCCCTTCAGAAATAACTACTTCGAGTTAAAAATGCCAGAAGGTCAATGTTTGCAGGATGCAAATTGATTAATGAAAAGGTCAGAGGCACAATGCACTCAAGAAGTAAGACAAACACACAGCAAGAAACATGCACAGTGAAACACAAACAAACAGACGCACACAGAGACATAAACACACAAAACACACAAAACTTAGAAAATATAATATATTAGAAAATATATATATATAAATATATATCATATTAGAAAATATAATATACTCAATATAAATAAACAAGTTATCAATTTGAAGTAACGAAAATAGCATATGTAGAAAGAATGTGTTAATAGTAATCGAGAAGTTTGTAATTTACTTCGGAACCTTTTTAAACTGACTCAGGGACAGGGTTTTGACATTTTCTTCAATTGAATTCCAAATTTTTGATCCTTGAAAACGTATATTGAAAATGCCATAATAAGTACGAGGTTTAGGTAAATAGTAAGTTTGCCTGCAGGCCAAGGGAATATTATATGTATGAATTTGGTCAACTGAAATAAACAAATCATTTAAAACCAAATTAAGGTAATTGATACAGGTAGAGAATCATGCTGTTTCTTCTCTGTTCCATTGCTTTTAGCTTAAGCAATAGTGAATGCTTCTCACCTCCTCCACAAGACGTGGAGCATTCATTGGTTGAGTTCATCCATTTAAACTTCTCCTCCTTGACCATCTCTTGTTCATCGCCATTTTCAGTGTCGTTAAGTTCCTTGTTGAGTTCCAAGAGCTCCTCAAAAATGTCGGGAATGTCGTTCTGAAGACTTCTTGTAGATTGCGGGCTCCTATATTGGTACTTCACCTTGTATGTGTCATACATGTCAATTACTTCGTACTAAGAAAACAATCGAGGGGAGAAAGTACAAAATTAAAGACGCGTTGACCAAAATTAAAAACCAAACATTACTTTGAGAAAACACCTCACACCAGGCAGGGTCGAAGCTTCCCTTAAGCCATTAATCCCGGGCTTATCAGCAAAACTAATACGTCGTTGTTACAAGTTTATTGTTATATTTAATACGCGCTGTGTGGCATGCTATTGTTGCTGACATCCCGGCCTCGGTTGCCGAAGGATGATGATGATGATGATGATGTGACATTTAATACTCACCATGAGGCTTACGCTTTGGCGGAGAGGTCCTCGGGCCAAGATGGTCTCCCTGTTGTTCCTTTTTTTCAATATGAAAGTGGTTCCAGCGCCCTTGAATTTCATTGGCCCGTAGTTTTCATTGTATGGATCATAGTCGAGCAGGTTATAGTAGTCCGATGTTTCCAAAACTACAAGAACAAACTTGATACTAGAAACGCAACGAGATTCGCTACTTAGCTAATATCCCATACTCCCATATTTGTTAGTCTGAATAGTTTGAATTATATTAAATTCCATATCCTTGAGCTGATAATGTTTTTCTCTACTCTCTCTAAAGCGTATTGTAAAGAGAAGTTACATATTGATCACTTCCAGGATTAGAAGCGTAGTTTGCTTTAATGACATTGTCGGTTCGAAAGCTCAAGCAGACTTCGATGCACGGTCACGGTGCACGACTTCCTGTTCGCGTGTCTCACGTCTGTGTACTAAAACGTGCTTAAGTGTCTTAAACAACGCCTCTTCTGCAGGGTACTGGAAACGTTGACCAAATCTCGAGTTCTTCTCCAATGAAAATAAACACAAATTGAAGAGAAGCTCCTGAATGTAATATACGCACAGTGACGAACTCACGCCCAATCGGCTTTGTCCAGTACACAAAGGAGCCCAAATTTCAGTCGATAAAAAGGTAACATGCCAAAAATATACGAGTTTCCATTACATTTTACTAGGTATTAATTTTTCTTACCAAGATTGTTTGGTGACCGAGTCAATTCTGCTATTTTGATATTCTTGGCTCCCACGGGAAGAACAGCGATCATTTCGTATTCGTATTCATCTGGAGTACAAAATATCAATTTAAGAAATTAAAAGCGCTGATTGCCTGAGAACAGTTCAGTTTTTGAAAATTCATTAATTATACGTACATCCATTTGGCATTTGGTTGTATGTGAACTTGTGTAGTTTACCGCCATTGGCAGTTGGTTGTATCGTGGTTGGGTTTGGTCTCTCTTCTACAGGTTTGGTTTTAATTGATGTCTGTCCCCCTGAACATGAGGAGCCATCTCCATTGCACACTCCACATCTGTCCAACTTCGCTCTTGAACCAATAACACCATCACATCCAACACTCTGTGTAATAAATATATAAGAGAAATTTGAAAAAGAAAATAACACTAACAATCTTTGTTTTGAAAATAACCAGGCCTGCATTCCTACAATGCAAACACGGCCCCGGGGTACTGAGTCAATTTATTGTTTCAAACTTTAAAACAATAGTTACACTTTGCAAGAATTCTATTGACTTGACCTCTTAGATCTTAAATTTGTAGACGATAAAGGAAAGTAAATGCCAGAATTAAAAAAAGGGAGGAATTGGCAAACTGTCATAGCTATGGATATCTCACTTGTTATTAGTATAACCTCCAGGGACAGTTTCGTGGGTTATCAAAAGTTTCCCAGCATTCCACACTCATTCCTTAAACAAATAGGTTTTGTCCTTTGGGTCCAAATGTCTGGACATTTTTGTTTGAAAAAAAAAATAGAACGCTTCATTCCAGGTTGAATTTCCGACTGCAGAGAATGTCCTATTTAACCTATCGGTACAACCGTATCAGAGCTGCAAATCGTTTTGAGTATCACTTCCATGACACGCGTACTCACTTTGCAGTTGCCCTCAATACAAATTCCATGTTTGCAGCTTGTTCCGTCTCTCAAGTTACCAAAGTCTGAGACATCCCCATCTGTGGTTGCGCAACTAAGAATACATTTCTCGGCCTCTAGATAGGTAAATAAAACAAAACAAAAAAATGAAGGTACTTTGTACTTGGAAAGGTTTCTATTTGGGAAAATGATAATAACCATTATCTAAATTGAAGAACGTTCCTCATTTGATAAATGTTCATCAATTTGGTATTTTAATAATACAAGTCGTTATAAGTTGTTTGAAATCATCATTGAATAAGTTATTGCCAGACTAATAAGTTTTAGTATCACCCAACTAGTGGACTAATGCAAATGCCGCAATCTGATTGGCTACGCTACTAGAGGACTATTAGTAATAGTCCTCGAGTAGCGAAATTCGTGGCGCTTTCTTTTGTTTTATTCCCAAATAAATCTTTCTTCAACTTGCATTTGCTAACTTTATTATTGCTTTTTCTGTCCGACTAGTTGGGTGATACTAAAACAATTAGACCCTTCGCCCTGAAGGGCTACGGGTCTAATTGTTAATTATTATTATTATACCGCTGGTTTCGCGAGCGGGCAAGTTGAGGCGAGTCTTTTGTTTTGATTGGTCACCCGAGTGATCGAGATGAGCCTATCTTGGCCTCCCGGGATTTCCCGCGTTATACCGCGAAATAAAAAAAAAGGAAAGTGGCGATGTAATAAACGGTTGGGGTATTGACCAAGCGTGAGGTCAAGGTGGCTGGATATTGGCCCAGTTTTTTTCTGCGTTCTTATTAACTCAGCCAATATGTAGTTCGTTCCGACGAAGGGCTAACGCTCGAAACGTCAGCACTTCCCTTTTACCTTACGGTAGTATAACTTACTTAATCAACTCGTTTGATTTACCCATTTTCTTGTGTTTCAACTTCCCACCGACGCAGCACCAGTTTCTTTAGAAACTATCCCCACATTATGTAGCCATGTTGACCTCGCGCTTGGTCAATAACGGATGTATATATATTATAAGCGACTCACTATCTTCTGCGTAATAAGGGTCAAAGATCCATTTGAATGTTTGTCCACCAGCAAACTGAACCTTTCTTTTGCTCTTGCATTGTGTCGTTCTTGGGTTTTCAAAATTCGAAGGACATTCCTACGACAAGAAAAGTGAAAAAGAAATAAAATTATTTTCTAGCAGATGCAAAGTACACACACATAGAATCCTACTCTGCCCTTAGTTACGTAAAATTAATGTTGGTGTGATTGTTCAATAAATTTCTTATTTACCTGCTGTTTGCAATATTTGTATTCAGCAGCTTCACCTTTACACAGTTTTCCTCCCCGTTTGGGCCTGAAATAACATACATAACAAAAACGATATACAGTGTTTCATCACATGTCAAATGCCAAAAAAAGTGGCTGAAGTGATAACTCGTAGCAAAGTGTCTTAAACAGCAGGCTAAATACTTGAGATGCGACGAAACGAATCTGTTACGTGCAAAGAAATTCTCCAAATAAAATCATTTAAAAGGAGAAATCAAAGATGCCAAAACAAGTGGTGTTTTAGTCCGATATTCCAACACGATACGATCTTGATTTCCTATGTCCTGCGCATGCGTAATCAGTAAGTTTAAACTTTGAGAATTCAGACAGGCTTCTAATTCTTCGATTCTAAATATATTGCTTCTAAGCTGTTTCACCGTGTTGTTCTTTCACTTACGCGGGGTTGTTGCAATGGCGCACTCTCTTGCGGACTCCTCCCCCACAGGTTGGGTAACACGAATCCCATTCCGACCACGCCCCCCATTGTCCATCCACATCTTTATAGCCTTTAGTGCCAACGCGTACGCAATGGCCTCGACGACACCACTGAAGAGAAATAAACCATTAAAACGTAAGTGCAAAATGAATTCTCTTTGAAATTTGAAGTGATTCAATGCTTCGCAAACCATGGAGGGGACACGCGGTATTGATAACCACATCCATGAGGCAAAATTGTATTGGCGCAAAGTGAGTGAAGAGAAGAAGACAAAGCAGAGTTGATTAATCAGAAGGTTAATTGCTTCCATGGTAACCTTGTTTACCATGGTTGCTAAGGTTACCTTGTTTTTGCCACAGCTGGTTCCATCAGCTGCCGGCTCATCATTTGTAGAACAGAAGCCATCAGGTTTTTCACACCACAAGTTGTAGCACATTTTCTACGGAGAACAAGAAAAAATACATGCCGTTTTCCAAATTTACATGACTGTAAACAAAAAATGGGCAGCTTTTGACTGGAAATTTGGCAGCTTTTAAAATTAGGTGTAAAGCAAGAGAAAGTGAGGTAAGAGAACGCATCTTCCATACTGGGGTCTCTTGCTATGATAAGGGGACAGAATCTATTTTAAGATCCGGAAACTATTTTAACTGACCAATGGCTGATGTCCGTCTCATCGCGTGGTTGTAATTTCAATGCGCCATGGCGATCTTGTTTCGTTTGACCTCGACTTTCCACTTGCGGTATTGGGAAACCGCGCAGCCATGGAATGAGATATAAATAGATTCCGCGCTAAAAATAGATTCTGTCTCCTTATCATATCAGACGAGGTTATGTTCTCTTTCCTCATTTTCTATCGGTGTAAAGGGAATTGTTCCTAAAGGAACTGGAACTGTGCGAGGTTCTTCTTATTGTATTACAAGTTAAAGTATCAACTCTTTTCACAAATCATTCTTAGTGCGTTTTAAAATAAAACACCAAGACATTCCTGGGATAGCACGACAAGTTTTGAGCAAATCTACTCCAATCTGTTTTTGTTATCCGGTGGCTATTGGCCTTCCCGAAGATGCCTCGTTGAGAGCGGCGAGAATCTTTGATCATTTGTCACCACGGATGCAAACAGTTCTATTCGAGTCTAGGAAGTTTAAAGAGCAACATTGCTACCAGTACTGTTGGTCGAAGGGTTCGGCTGTTTATTTGAGAAAAGATGCCTCGTCCCGCGCTATCAAGGTTAAGGATCTTGATGATCTGCTCAAATTGCAGAATGGATGCTGAAATAGCTAAGTATTTACTTGTAATAATAACATTTAAAGATAGGCTTAACTGATAGACGCGTTTACCGCTCCAACAAATCTATATTCAGCGCTCTGCCATATTCGAATGTCGACATCATTCGATCTCATGGCCAGTTTAACAATAGTCTCAAAAGTGATCTACCCTCAAAAAAGTACTTAGATAAGCTCCGTAGCCTTCATGATTTAGACCTTTTTACTTTACACATTCAGAGTAATCTTAATCCTGATACAAACTTGGAAAATCAAACAATCCGAAGCCAATATTTCTCACCTCACAGCTTTAGCACATTTAAGAATACCTAGCACGAACTGCTAATCAGACATATTTCTCGATATTACACAATAATGTGCGGAGTCTACGACGAAACCTCGAAAATTTTCAAACACATCTGTTAGAAGAGCTTGACTATAACTTTGATATAATCGGAGTAACTGAAACTAAAATTACAAACTTGACCGGAATTGACTTCAATCCACAGATACCTAATTATCAGTTTGAATACGTGCCAACACCTCTTTCAGTCCTGTGGAGGGGTTGGCATGTATATCAATTGTTCTCTACATTACATCGTTCTGGAAAAAACCTCTAATGAGGCTTTCCAAGCTTTGTGGATTGAGGTCGAATCCCTGCAAGGAAAAAATATTGTTTGTGGTATAATTTACCGGCAGCATAATTCTCCTGAGAAATTTCAAACGTATTTTGATATGACACTCGAAAGACTAAGTTCCTCTAATAAACCTATCTATATCATGGGCGATTTCAACATTGATCTCCTCAAGGCTGAAACTAATGGCTTTTCTCATGATTTTCTCTTGTCCATACAAAGTTACTCGTTTCTCCCACTAATTGATAAACCTTCAAGAGTTTATAATAACTCTGCTACACTCATTGATAATATAATTGTTAACAGACTTGACGGTAATCTCTCCAGTGGAAATATTATTTCGGACATCAGCGACCACTACTCTCAGTTTTGTTTTATCCACTCTCCTCCACTAAGGTCATTCTATCAAGGTGTTAAAACTCATGATTATTCAAAATTTTCGGAAGAACATTTCGTCAATGATATTTCGCAAATCAAATGGGACAGTTTGATTACGAATGGCTCCGTGGACAAATGCTTTTCTTCTTTTTACAATAAACTTAATAAACTTGTCAATAAACATGCTCCCATCAAAGCCATGTCGAAACGTAAAGCCAAGCAACTTTCTAAGCCATGGATATCTAGGGGATTACGAAAGTCAATAAAAATTAAAAATGATCTTTACCATTCTGCTGATACGGCGAAATATAAGTTGTATAGGAACAAAATTCTAAGCCTTTCCCGCCTTAGTAAAAAACTTTACTACCAAGCCTATTTTAGTAGGAACCTAAATAACATGAAAAAGACATGGGAGGGTATTAATACTCTGATTAACCGAAATAGGAAGACAAAGATGGCATCAAGACTCCAGCTTCCCAACAGTTCAGGTACAACCCAAAGGCTGCCTGAAATGGCGAATATAATGAACAACTACTTCGCATCTGTAGGACCTAAGCTTGCAAATAACATAACACCATCCACTAGAGATTTTAAAGATTATCTAGGGAATTCAAATTTTCCCAATTCTTTTTACTTTCATAATGTCACCCCTTTTGAAATCGAAATGGAAATTATAAACACCCCATCAAATAAAACGTATGGACTTTACTCTTGTCCAGTGTGTCTACTAAAATCTGCGCGTCAAAGCATATCTCAAGTCTTAGCTGGTCTAATGAATATGTCTATTTCGTGCGGTATCTATCCCCGTCAGTTGAAACATGCCAAAGTAACTCCGATTTACAAAACGGATGACGAAACTGATCCAGGCAATTATCGCCCTATCTCGTTATTATCCGTTTTTAATCGAATATTCGAAAAGTTAATGTATAAACGTCTTAAGTCATTTATAGACATGAATGACATTTTCTTTAATTCGCAATATGGCTTTAGAGAGAATCATTCTACTCAACATGCAATCTTGGATATTCTAAGCAAAATTCAAAATAATATGGATAAAGGATTATATTCTTGCGGCATTTTTATTGACCTAAAAAAGGCCTTTGACACGGTGGATCACACTATTTTGTTATACAAGCTGCACCATTATGGATTTAGAGGAATAATCAATAGCTGGTTCGCATCTTATTTGTCCGGGAGAACACAATCAACGCAAATTGGTTCTTCTGTTTCTCGTAAAGAAAGTATAGTCTGCGGTGTCCCTCAAGGCTCTGTACTTGGACCTCTTCTTTTCTTAATTTATGTAAATGACATGTATCGTTCATCTAGTAAATTTGAGTTCTATTTATTTGCCGATGACACAAACTTGTTATTGGCAGAAAAAGACCTAAAAAATCTCGAGATCATTGCTAATGAGGAATTGTTTAAATTGTGTGAGTGGCTAAATTCAAATAAACTATCTCTCAATACGGCTAAATCTAACTTTGTTATTTTCCATTCTTATCAACGCAAACTACGCCACGAAGTCAACCTTAAAATATTTGATAACAATTCTAAACAATTAGTATCTCTCGAGCGTAAAACATATGTGAAGTACCTTGGAGTTCTAATTGATGGTTCTCTCTCTTGGAAGTACCACATTGATTATATCTCGACGAAAATAAGCAAAGGAATTGGCATTATTGCTAGGCTTAGGCATCTGGTGCCGTTTACCACACTTTTAAATTAATTTGCATTTTTCAAGCATGTGCATGTGTAGCGCGGAATACCTCTGAGACCACTACATAAAGTCTTTAAAACAATAGTTGTTGGGAAAGACTAATTGAAAACATAATTTGCATTTTTCAAGCAATTTGTCGAGTTTTGTGAATATTTAATTATCTTAGCGTAACGCGGCAAAAATTGGTCAGGTGACTAATCATTTAAAAAGCCAGAAATTCGTTAGGCAAGGTACATTTCAAAAGTGTCAGCACCGATCGCAAATCGAAGCTTACTAGCTGTATAAGGAACACAAATTGTAAGTATTATATTTGCCTGTCGCTTCAACCGAAATCGACATATGTAATAACCTTCTTTAATTTAATTTTTCAGTTGACTATACTACAACAAGTGCAAATAAATTCCATGTACGGTCATGTACGCGAAAATCATCAGTTAGTAGTGAAATCTTCAACGTAAAGTAGCCCTTCAGTCACAGGAGCGAATCAGTCAAAATTTGTTGTAGAAGATTACGCCGAGTTACTAACTACCGCCAAGCTTCGCATTTAAATTCCGCTCACAATGCCGCCGAAGGTAGACGTGAAAACTCTCGCGGGAAAACTGGACAATGCCGTCAAACTCTTGTACGAATTAATGGAAGAATTCGAAACAATTTTCTCCGTAAAACCGGAACAAAAAACACTTGAAGCAGCATTCAGTTTAGTAGAAACCAAGTACAGGCTGGTCAAGAAACAGCAGGAAACAATTCTGGATAGACTGGTCGACGAAGGCACTGGCCCAGAAGACGAACGCGTGTTGGCAACAAAGAAAACTGGAGATAAAACCAAAGCCGATTTCCTTCAAATCACTTTAAAGTTTGCTGCGTATCAAACGGAACAAAACTCCTCAGAAAATTCTAACAATGCGACAACTCTGGAAGCGCTAACATTATCGATGTCGTCCATGACGTCGGCGGTGCAGAAAATGGCCGATAACATCGCATCAAAACCGTCAAACTCAAGTTTACAACGATTACCTGTACCAGTATGGGACGGAACTCGCAGAGCCTATGCCACGTGGAAAAAGGAGTTCAGCCATTGGATGAAGAAATACGGTCAGGATAAAGATGAACAATTGCAACGTTTTCGAAATGCAATGCCAAAAGGATCGTTCTGGACTGACCAAGTAAAAACTTGTAAAACCATTGACAGCGCGTGGACCATTTTGGATACAGAGTTCGCAGACAGACGAAAGCTAATGGACGAACTGCACACCGAGATTAATAATCTTAAAGCAGTCAAACGAGATTCGAAGTCCCTAACGCATTTTGCTACGACAATAGCCTGTTATGTAAGTGACATGGAAGATAATATTGGGTGTCCTGTGCTGGAGTCAGTTGAAGCGCCGTTCCTCATGTCCCAGCTTCTGTCCAAACTCGATCCAAGTGACAACTCAGATTTTGGTAGAGAAATGAAAAGAGAAGGAAAAGAAGAAACCGTGAGCAATCTAATCACCTGGTTACATCAAGAAGCGAGTATCCGCTCCCGAGGGAAAGCGAACACCAACACAGTGGAAAGAAACGAAACTCGCCGAGACAAAGGTCCCAAAAAGACGGAAAATAACGCCGCTAATAGCGAGGAGTCTGACAATGAAACATGTCCTCTTGGCTGTAAGACCAAACATCACCTGGCTGCATGTCCTAAGTTTCAGATTCTAACAGTCAATCAAAGATGGGAGGTTGTAAAGCAACATTGGCGATGTCGCAAGTGTCTGAGAGCGCATCACACAAACGATTGCAAGAAACCAGACGGCTCAACCTGCGACAAATGCAGAAAAAACCATCACCGGTGCCTACATAACGAAAAGACTGGAGAAACTAACACAAGTTTGAATCCCAAAGCACCACCGTTTCAAAGTCAGTTCCAAGGGCCCACACCTACATTGAATGGAAACATCCAGGGGAATGCTGTGTACCAGAAAAGCAAGTTGAAACCAGTTAGTGGACTTTGCCCTGTGCAAAAAGTTAAAGTCATGAACGGAAATGGAAACTTTGTTGAAGTTCTCGCCATGTTGGACTCCGGGTCTAACACAAGCCTACTCTCCAAAAGTGCAGCTGGTCGACTTGGCTTAAATGGAGCAGCAACACGTCTCACTATGAATCTGGCAGGTGGAAAGAAGAAAAGCGAACCTTCTGAGATAATCGATATCACGGTTGCCTCGCCCTCTGACGAAGACATTACGAAGACCCTTCAAGTGTACACCGTAACTAGACCTTGCAGTGGTGCCAAAACAATTTCTAAAGAGTCAGTGAGACAATACAAGTGCATCACCTGCAGAAAACTTCGCAAGAAACCGCTGGACCAGCTAATGGGGCAGATCCCATCTTTACGAGTGGCAGCAGGTTTTCCACCCTTTTCCAATACTGCCATTGACATGTTCGGGCCTTTGCATATTAAGCTAATCGGAAGACTCTAAAAGAGGCTCAAGTTGTAATATTCACCTGCATGACATCAAGAGCTGTTCACTTAGAACTTGTTAACGACAAAACAGCTGATGCCTTTTTAATGGCTTTCCGTCGTTTCGCGAGCTTGCGTGGCCACCCGCGTGTTTGTTGGTCGGACTGTGGAACAAACTTTGTAGGTGCGCAAAGTTACTTAAAGGAAATTATGCAGAGCTGGGACATTCCCAAGATTCAGGGTGTTCTATGTGAGGAATTCTCCTGTGATTTCAAATGGCAATGGAATATACCTCACGCAAGCCATCAGAATGGCGTCGTGGAAACCCTCATCAAGTCCGTCAGACAAAGTCTCAATGCTACATGCAAGAATCAAGCCTTTACGGAGAAACAATGGGGAACATTTCTCTCGGAGACAACGTACATCATCAACGGACGCCCTTTGTATCCAAGTTCTAACGACATCTGGGAAACTCCACCTATCACACCGAATGATATTCTTATTGGTCAGCATCTTCCGCCACCTCAACCAGAACCTGAGGAAAGGATCAACCCAAGACATCTTCTGAGAAGTACGCAAGATCGAGTTAACGAATTCTGGAAATGCTGGATGAGATACTTCGCGCCAAATTTATTACCACGAAACAAATGGTTCCGAACCAGAGAAAATATCCAACTTGACGATCTAGTTTTGGAGGTGGACCCAAGCCACAAAAGATCAAAGTGGAAGATGGCACGTGTCATTGCCACGTATCCAGGAAATGATGGCTTGGTCAGAAAAGCGAGAATCAAGACCCAGGATAGTGAATATGACAGACCAATTCACAAGTTATGTCTCATAGCGACTAAAGACGAATTGAATGCGGATCGCTAGTCGATAGTAGAAATGGACACTATCACCATTTTCTGACACTTCTTTATTGAACGTTGAACGCTTAAGCCATTATAGTCGTTGCTCAATTAGACCTAATTTCCGCACTGGGGCGGAGTAATTTGCATTTTTCAAGCATGTGCATGTGTAGCGCGGAATACCTCTGAGACCACTACATAAAGTCTTTAAAACAATAGTTGTTGGGAAAGACTAATTGAAAACATAATTTGCATTTTTCAAGCAATTTGTCGAGTTTTGTGAATATTTAATTATCTTAGCGTAACGCGGCAAAAATTGGTCAGGTGACTAATCATTTAAAAAGCCAGAAATTCGTTAGGCAAGGTACATTTCAAAAGTGTCAGCACCGATCGCAAATCGAAGCTTACTAGCTGTATAAGGAACACAAATTGTAAGTATTATATTTGCCTGTCGCTTCAACCGAAATCGACATATGTAATAACCTTCTTTAATTTAATTTTTCAGTTGACTATACTACAACAAGTGCAAATAAATTCCATGTACGGTCATGTACGCGAAAATCATCAGTTAGTAGTGAAATCTTCAACGTAAAGTAGCCCTTCAGTCACAGGAGCGAATCATAAATATTTACCACTCTCTAATCGAACCCTATATTTCTTATGGTCTCGTTGCTTGGGGTCAAGCCGCAAATACTTACATAAACAAAATCGTCATTTTACAAAAGCGTGTTCTTCGTTTAATGCATTTCTTAGACTACAAATCTCACACTGTTCCTCTTTTTGTTAGTTCCCGAATCTTACCAGTAAAATTGCTTTATTTTAAATCGGTTGCCTCTTTGGTACATGATGCTGCTAATCGATGTGCTCCACCTAATATTTCCAATCTATTTACTCGTTCCGAAAAGATTCACCCCTACCCCACACGATTCTCACAAGCTGGGAACCTCCACATAAAAATGTCAAGAACAAATCAACAGTTATTTTCATTTTCAAGAATTGGTGCTAAAATATGGAATGGTATCCCTCCTGAACTTTGTGGGCTTAGGAAAGCACCCTTCAAACGTAAATTGCATGATTTACTTCTACATATTCTTGGAACTGAGGAGATGAATGTTGAAATGCGCTACATTGACCTTTCTAAGCACATGCGGCTATTAAATATTAAGTAGTTCCCTTAAGTCTTAAAAGTTAATTTGGTTCTATTTTCTATTTTCTTTACTGTCGTTATTAATAGTTCGTTTTCCATTTCCTCTTTTTTTTCTTAATATTGTTAAATATATATATATATATATATTTTTTTTTTCTCTGTTGTTGTACATATAATTTTTTTTTTTTAAACATCCATTCCAAAATTAAGTAGCCCGCCTAGAATAGCTATGCTAATTGCCGGCTACTATGGTCTCTGTAGTGGTTTTTTTTTTAAAATAAAATGCGTGTTGTTGTTGTTGTTGTTGTTGTTGTTGTTGTTGTTGTTATAACCAATTGGAAAATCGTATCTCAATCATTTTATTTCTCTGAATTGAAAAGACTCGAGGAAGGTCTTCTGGCGTCCTTGTAATTTCGAGCATTAAAGAGGAATGGACCACAGGTTATTTCAATAAAACATTTACAAGTGTAAATGTTTTATTTAATTTATTGCTAGTCTTCTTCGCCTGAAGAAGACTAGCAGTAAGCAGTCGAAACGTCGCGACCACCACCCAAGTGATTCCGTCGTGAGACCATAGAACTAATTTATATTTTCATTGAAGTTAAGACGATGAATAATAATCTTTTCCATAACATTTACAAGTGTAATTTACAAGAATGTAGTTATTGTTTTCCAACTTTATTTTGCTCCGACCACGTCTAGACCCCAGGACTTTTACCAGTTTAGTTGATTGTGGTTACCTCTTTAAGATCTTCTATATCGCAGACACGTGATCCTGCACCGAACATGCGCACACACTGGTCGTCACCGTTGTAAAGCACGCCGGGAAGACCTTTGGGGATCTGCACGTTGTGATCTGCTGTATCCTCAAGACACTTTGCTTGCTGGGTTCTGTTATAAAATTGAATATTTAACAATTATTCGCCGAAGGCGAAGTTATTCTCGGTGAATATTCACCGAAAATCACTGAGCCTGAGGCGAATAATTGTTTTAGTATAAATACACAGGTGATTATTTCAAAAACAGAAAAGAAAAGCATTTTACAACACGAAAAATTTTCATTTCATCAAAAGCGCGCGAAAGACTGGCAGCCATTTTGTTCGTCGAGGTGATTATCGGCTAATAATCAGAGATAGCGAACCAATCAGAGCGCGCGATTTTGTATACTCACCTGAGTATTTATACTAAAACTGATTATCACATGACCCGTCCGGCCCCGCTCTCGCAATCCCATAGAACACTATGGTAAGAGCTGGCGTGTGTAGGGCCGGACGAGTTGACGTGAGCTGGTCCGGAAAAAGCCATCAGGCCCTGGTGCACTTGTAGAAAAAAAAAAACAAACAAACAAAGAAAAGAAAAAACACTGAACAACAGGAATGAGAAAATAAGTCACGTTTTCCGATTAATTGCGTTGTTCTTTTTGTGACTCGGAAAGTTAAGGGGACAATTTTTATTGAAGGATCCTATTTTTTGTGGTTTATCCTGCTCGCCCCAAGCTATCGCTTCCTATTTGAAATAAAAACTAAATTTCGAAATTTTCAAAACTTAGTCTGTGGTCATATGAGAAAATGCTTATTGACTCAGGTCGGCCCGGACGGGAAAATGTTTGGCTCTCGTTCATGACATGACATGAAAATATTTGGCTCTCTTTCATGACATGACATGAAAATATTTGGCTCTTGTTCATGAAATGACCTCGAACCAAATACATTCCCGTCCGGTCGTCCCACTTAGTCAACAAGCACGTAGTATTTAACGACCAGAACTCAGATGCTTTATAAGCTATGGCTGCATTAGATTGACTATTATCTACAGTATTCTAGTGAAGGACTTTACACAAGAGAAGCGATAAGACTACAGAGTTAAGACTCTTACTTTGTATGGCAAATACAATATCATACTTTTTACAATACTTTTTTTATACACGTGACACCAAGGAGCTCCTAAGTGCTCGTTAAAACGTGTACGTGTGCATGACATACGAAACCAGAGGTAGAGATAGACCACCACACCGGGAACTACGTCTCCTACTCTTTTCGAACAGTGTGAGGGTTCTTTAGCGTCCCACAGATTATAAGGAACAAGTATGTTGAGACGGGACCTACATCTTATCGTCCTTATCTGAGAAGACTAGAAAGTCTAACTCTTTGGGAATGTCATTACAAAGGCAGCACTTTCTCCTCAGTTATTTTAAGACCCTGAGTGTCGGTCCGGCGGGGGTTTGAACCCGCGACCTCCCGCACGGTAGTCCAGTGCTCTACCAACTGAGCTAACTGGTCGGCGGTTACTACAAAGAAATTGATAAATAATTTTGGGAGTCATTAATAGAACAGCGAGTAGTGGGTTTAGTGTGGCAAAAACATGCAAGCCACGTTTTCCATGAACTCGCTTCCAGCCATTTCGAATTAATAGCCCTTACTTTTATCCCGCCACGGCTGAAAATGAGCCTAGCCTAAGTCTCCTGCAAAGTATAACTACCACTAATCATCAAAGTAACTGAAAACATCCTGGATAAATACGGTTCAGGTTGAGAGGTTCCCCTTTCGAGTTCTATCAGCAATGTAGTAACCAATTACTGTACACATTAGCTTTGACAACTTACTGTAGAAACGAGGTGATGTATTTCCGGCTGCAAGGTGACCAATCAAATGCGGTTATTTTCCCGCTAGCCCTGGCCGCCATGACGTTAACGCCATCCTTACATTTATTGCCTTCACCGTCGTGCTCAGCTCCCAAACTAAAAAAGACGAAAAAGGCGAAACAGGAAATAATGTTTGATGAAACACACACTGTGTAAAAAATGTCCGATGATTTAATCCCTCAAAACACCATTTGCTTACAGACTTTCATGGCGGTCTGATTAAAAACGGCAGGAGTTTTTTAATTCATCACACTCTATACGCTGTTTTCTTGGAAGATCAGCTTATTGTTCAACACTTCTAATCGCCGTGTTTGCTGAATATATTTACGACAACGATATTCCTTTGGTGTGTTGAGAAGTGAAATAGTAGGTAGCGTTTTTATTTATTTTTGCTCTTCTGTTTTCAGACTTGTACGTTCAAAGAAGTCGTTAGGTTTTCTTGCTGATCAAGACAAAAATTCTCCTTACTTGTGAGCTGTCTCATGTGCCAGTGTAAACGCCGTTCCCAGCCCGGTGTCTTTGTTTAGGGTACAACTTGTGTATTTTTGACACATTCCTTTCAAATCAGCCAGTCCTGGTTATAATCGGTAGAAATATATAAACATATACCCGAAAAACTTCACTTTTATAGCATCAGATAGCCTCGAATGGGAAATATACTTTAAACAAAAATAATAATATGACATATGGTATTTACAAGGTGACGGCGATAAAAGTACTATTAAATATTACATTATGGCTCTTTCTTGGATTTCAATGTGAATATCAATGTTCCACTTGGTGCCACATGTGGGTTTCGGTTTGGTGCCATACCCAGAACATGACCTATCCACTTCCATCGCCTGCGTCGCACTTGTGTACTGATCTTTTCGATTCCCGCTCTTTTCCGAATTTCATCATTGGTCACACGCATGGGCCAATGGACTTTCAAGATTCTCCTGAGGCATTTGTGAAGACAGGTGTAAAGCCTTTTTTCATCCGCTTGCTAAGACACCCTACTGTGCCTAATATTGCAATCACGTACTCCTTTCCCCTACCCCCCTTTGACGTAAAAATAAGGGATGTGAAAGTTCTTTAGCCTAAATTAGTAGATACCCTAATTTACTTCACAAGTAAAAATCGTTTGCAATAATAATAATAATAATAATAATAATAACAACAACAGTAAGTAATGGTAACAGGACTGAGTGGAGTCCAATTCAGTGTGTAATCATACGAGTGATTAACAAAATTGGACGACCGCGTAGCGGGAGTCTGATTTGTTTAAGCACGACTATGATTACACACTGAATTGGACGACACGATGTTCTGTTACCAATTAATCATAACTTTGATAAAATTTATGACATATAAAGCTCTTTTTTTAAATCAAAACACAGCAGGACAAAAAAACCATATAAGCGAGCGCGTAAATGGCGCGTACTGTATCATATATAATAAAAAAAAGATATATATAGATAAATAAAAGAAGTTATAAATGCTAAATACAATACTTTACTGTAAAGACGTGAGGTTTTTTACTGGGAATTACACCACTCGTAAAATTCATTTAAACCTACTACATCCGGGACAGTAGTGGCGTATTTTCCATATCCTCACTTGTGAGGAAATTGATGACGTCATTTCCCGCTTTGCACGATTCAATTTGTGTATAAAGATGCCAAACGAAGGTCTTAATGTGTTTTTCTCTATATAATATAAGGAAAATTACACGTTAGCTCGAAGATGTGAATTTTGTATTCTCGTGGCAAGAACAATATGTGAAGAGTGAGTGTAGCGAGAACATAAAATTCATATGTAATAACCCGCTTAATAATATACATGGAAAAATTTCAGCATGCTCATTGGCTGAGACCACGTCAATTAATCCCAAACAGTGCAAAAAGTTGAAATTGAGTGCAAAAAGTTGAAATTAAATTTTTGCACGTATATTATTAAAAAGTAATCACATGATTTGTCTCGTGCAATTTGGGATAAATCAGCACTCGTAAATTTTTCAAAGACTACAAATTGCACTCGCCCTACGGGCTCGTGCAATTTGGTTAGCCTTTGAAAAATTTACTCTTGCTGATTTATCCCAAACTGCACTCGAAATCATGTGATTACCTACACAAATATACCTACACAGTACACACTATACATACTTTTTTCAGTACTAACCTAAATGATTGACGGATATAATTTATGAAATAAATATAAATAAAATAATCGTTTTATGAAGTAAAAATTTTATATGTCTTCATCAAACTCATTTACGTAAAACGCAGAAATAATAAAACGTGTCAGCGGTCACTTCTTTGAAAATTGTCTTGCATAGAGAGGCAAATAAACGAGCCGATGTAGGTGCGCAGGCGCTGAACTTACCTAATATATCTCCACAACCTTCCCGTTTTACGTCCTTTTTATTTCGACAGAAGTTGAACCTGTAAAGGAAAAACATATAATTTTTCTTAATGCAATTCATGTCGGACCTCGGGTATAAACATTAGGGATCTTAAGCAAACAGAACGACGCCTTCCACCAATGTGGCCCGGGTTCGATTCCCGGCCCTGGGACCCGTTTCTCGAAGGTCCCGTTAACTTAACGGGCCCGAAGCTATACTTTTAAGTGGGAGTCTATCGAATGCTTTTGTAGTTCATGGCGAACTAACCAGCCCAATATGCGAGTTAACTTAGAATATCCTGACTTATACTCAAAAACCAGCAAAATTGTAATTTCCGTTGTAAATATTGTTATCATAAAATAGCTTATCGGGCACGCTAAGTTAACGGGCCTTTCGAGAAACGGACCCCTGGAGTCATATATGGGCTGAGCTTGTTGGTTCTCTACTCTGCTAAGAGAGGTTTTTCTCCGGGTACTCCGGTTTTACCGTCTCCACAAAAACCAACATTTGACTTGTTTTGATTTAATTTAATATGATTTGATTTCATTTCATTTGTGCTTTACAGTGTCCTCAATTAGTAGGTCAATGCTAGATACAGTTGACGCTCAAATAAAGTTCATCATTATTATTATTATTATCATTATGTTCTCCACAAAACCTGGAAAAATGCCCATTTCACGTTGTTGTTGTGTTGCAGAGGACGGCTAAGAAAGCTACGAGATTGTATTTTGTACGTGCAAATTCATTGTTTTCCTCATTAACGCCATTGTTCAATGGCGTACTTGCTGACTTTCCCCTCGTTTGTTGTCCACCAATACGTTACTTTGTAACACGGCGTAGTGGCTCTTTTAAGTCTGCAATTCAGAAAATTTTCTCTCCTATTTATTCTCCTATATTCTCTTCTATCATTAAGCTCTCCAAAATATCGCTGGAATCTCTAACAGCGCTCCTTTAAAATGATATTCCTCAGTTAGCGAATACAGTCTTTAATTCGCCTTACTTGGACAGAAGAGCTGCATGGTCAAAGTGAGCAGGGTTTGCATCGTCATCAACATTTTCCCCAGCTGTCCAGCGGCAGAAATTGTTCAAAGTTGTGGCTGCATGCGTAGTTATAACAGGGCCCTTCTGTGAAACAAATGCAGAAGAAAGTGTTCATGTTATCACTGGAAATTGTTCAGTCGATTGAATGACAACAGGGGTGGAGCACGTACCTCTTTTGCTCGTAATATTAACAACTTGTGTATGATATACTTGATGTTAGCACCAATAGAAGCGTCCGCCAAAAGACCGTGAGCCTGAAATGCGAAACGTATAGCAGATAATAATCTTTTATTTTCCCATTATTTTGTCATGAAACTTTCTAAACTATTTACTAGTTGATTTTTTTCATAAAGAAAAAAACAGTTTTATGGCGGAAGAGGTTAATACTTTAAAAATCGAACAAAGCCTTAGGTAGAAAGAACTTTGGAGTTTTTTCTCTGAATCACGCTTATGGTCAATGAGTCGTTGTACCTGTGTCACTGTCGTTTTATTGAGTGTTTAAACCATAAGACAACTGTACACTGCACACTGCATACTGTATTAGTCTATTTTTTGTTGTTGCGCAATTTTGACCAAACGCAGTCCTCATTTTAAAATCTAGTGGATGGTTACTAAGCAAGTGAAACTCCAGAGATGGGGAGTCTCAGAGTCCACAGAAAATATTTGATGATCCATGGTCTACGTCTCTTTAGACGTAGAATGACTACAATACCTTGAATAGAGTACCACATGACTAGAATACCTTGACTAGAGTACCAAATGACTAGAATACCATAACTAGAGTACCAAATGAATAGAATACTATGACTAGAGTACCAAATGACTAGAATACCTTGACTAGAGTACCAAATGACTAGAATACCATGACTAGAGTAGCAGATGACTAGAATACCTTGATCAGAGTACCAAATGACTAGAATGCCATGACTAGAGTACCAAATGACTAGAATACCATGACTAGAGTACCAGATGACTAGAGTACCAGATGACTATAATACTATGACTGGAGTACCAAATGACTAGAATACCATGACTAGAGTACCAGATGACTAGAATACCTTGACTAGAGTACCAAGTGACTAGAATACCATGACTAGAGTACCAAATGACTAGAATACCATGACTAGAGTACCAAATGACTAGAATACCTTGACAAGAGTACCGAATGATTAGAATACTATGACTAGAGTACCAAATGACTAGAATACCATGACTAGAGTACCAGATGACTAGAATACCATGACTACAGTACCAAATGACTAGAATACCATGACTAGAGTACCAAATGACTAGAATACCATAACTAGAGTACCAGATGACTAGAATACCATGACTAGAGTACCAGATGACTAGAATATCATGACTAGAGTACCAGATGGCTAGAATACCTTGACTAGAGTACCAAATGACTAGAATACCTTGACTAGAGTACCAAATGACTAGAATACCATGACTAGAGTACCAGATGACTAGAATACCTTGACAAGAGTACCAAATGACTAGAATACCACGACTAGAGTACAAGATGACTAGAATGCCATGACTAGAGTACCAGATGACTAGAATGCCATGACTAGAGTACCGGATGACTATAATACTATGACTGGAGTACCAAATGACTAGAATACCATGACTAGAGTACTAAATGACTAGAATACTAAGATTAGAGTACCAAGTGACTAGAATACCATGACTAGAGTACCAGATGACTAGAATACCTAGACTAGAGTACCAAATGACTAGAATACCATGACTAGAGTACCAAGTGACTAGAATATCATGACTAGAGTACCAAATGACTAGAATACCTTGACAAGAGTACCGAATGATTAGAATACTAAGACTAGAGTACCAAATGACTAGAATACCATGCCTACAGTACCAGATGACTAGAATACCATGACTAGAGTACCAAATGACTAGAATACCATGACTAGAGTACCAAATGACTAAAATACCATGACTAGAGTACCAAGTGACTAGAATAGCATGACTAGAGTACCAGATGACTAGAATACCATGACTAGAGTATTAAATGACTAGAATACCTTGGCTAGAGTACCAAATGACTAGAATACCATGACTAGAGTACCAGATGACTAGAGTACCATGACTAGAGTACCAGATGACTAGAATACCATGACTAGAGTAGCAGTTAACTAGAATACCATGACTAGAGTACTAGATGACTGGAATACCATGACTATAGTACCAAGTGACTACAATACCATGACTATAGTACAGAGTGACTAGAATACCATGTTAACAATAGTTGGTACGTATTTCTTGATCTGATCCTCTTTGTAAAACTCTCTCATCTTGTTTTCCACCACTATCAACGATTCAATGGTTCTTTGTTGATTGGCTGAAGAACGCGGAAAATTCATGTGCAAATTGTCATCCGCATCGTTCAGAGTTTGATACGCCGTCGTACCGCCTGGGGAAATGCAAGATGATTTAGCAGTCTTGTGATATTAACAGTCATATAATGCCGTCAATTAACTATTGTATTTGATCTTATATATGTTGCAATACATGACACACATGATCTAAATTACTGTACGGAACCACCTCTTGTATACTCTTCAATGAATTGCTACAACAAGGTGCAAAATTACTTTCAGACACTGGACCTATCTGGGTATTACTAATTTCAAAATGGTCTGATACATTTAAGTCCCCATTCTCCCCTTTATCAATGTTGCCACCAATCCAAAACCATGCTGAAAAGGTAAACATACAACATTGAAAGGGGAGAGGGAGGGGGGAAGCTGTAAAATCACCAAGGCTTTGTTCCGGTAATGGTTCAAAGGAATAATTGAGGGGGGTGTTATGTACTCTTAGTGTCTTGGCAATTTCGCAAGCTCTTGTAGTTATTCTCACCAATTAGCAATCAGCAACTTGAGTTTTTTAAAAGAATATTTCTCATATATATTAACTCAGTCGTGTTCTGAATCAGGAAATATGGAAGTCTCGATTGATTATTATACTTGAGTGACGTGTTATCTTATGACGACCTAAGATTCATTTAGTACTTGAGAGACCTTTTAGCTTATCGATGTTTTACATGCTAAGCCAAGGACACATCTAAGCTTTCAATACAGCTTTCAATACAGCTTAGGTTATATTTGTGGCGGCACGCCTGAGCAAGGAATTTAGATATCTTGAGGTCTATCCGCTCCTAGTGAAAAAAATGAGATTGACAAGGGTGGGGTCTAAGTGAAGCATTATACAGTGTTAAGAGTCGCTGTAAGACGCAGTTACGTTATAACCACCTTCCACGCCGCACCAACTGTCTGATCTTTTCTCCGCATTCAACGCCTCTCTCAGATCCCCGACAGGAGTCACAGACCTACGATGGATCACGTGAGCACGGGTTTTATTCTTTTCCAGTCCTAGACGATTGGGTAGCGGATTGATCATAAAGAATGCCTCAGGTGTACGCATCATTCCTTTCTAGAAAACAAAAGCAATGATACCAATGAATGATTCCTTACAACTGAAAATGGCTTAGGCCCGTTCCAAACGCCGCTCCACTCATGTGCCGAACCTAACTGATGAATTAAGTCCGGCAGAAGAGCGGCGTTTGAATCAGTTTGGTTCGACAGTTTAGGTTAGGAGCGGCAAACGGTATTAAGTTCGGCGGAGTCTGTCGCATTATCCGACCTTGGAGCGGCGGCTGATTCATACGGCGCTCCTCTCATGTGCCGAACCTAAAGCATACATTAGGATAATTTATAATCTTCCCATAATTCACTCGGACATGCTTTGCGCATGCCTAGATTGTCCTCAAAGTAAACATGGCGGCAAAGGTAAATGACTGCAGCGTTTGTTTTCGCGACACGAAGTATGTGTGCATCGGATGCAAGATTCCTATATGTAACTTGTGCAATGAGCCAGAGTTTAACGAAGATACAGAAGGCTGGATTTCAGGAAAACAAGTCGGATACTGCTACGGCTGTACCAGAAAGCTGAATTTTAAGAGAAAGTTTGGCGAAGGAAAACGTGTTGATGCTGCAGATGCTGCAAATGATGATCGCAGGGAACCTAGCAGTGATAGAGATTTGGAAACAAGCGAAAGGTCGGTATATGATTTTTAAATTTTGGCGCGAAACCCCAAATACCAGTCCCCAGGCCCCTTACATAAAAATCAAAATTCAGTTTGGTTCGACCTTGGTACGGCGTATGAATCAGCCGTCGCTCCAAAGTCGCTCCAAGGCCGAACCTTACTGAGTTAGGTTCGGCACATGAGTGGAGCGGCGTTTGGAACGGGCCTTACAAGCTGACAAGCACTGCATGATGAAGGACCAACATGACAAATCTGTGGGCCACAGCGTTGCTTTTAAGTCGATTTCAAGTGGTTAAGACAGCAATAGGCTGTGACAAGGTGATGAAAAATGGTAGGATTGTTGGATCTGGCTTGGAATGACAAACATAATGTGGGAACCCAGAGCTCATCTGCTAGCTGTGCCATGCTGATGAGGCCTAACAAGGCCGAAACAGCTGTCCATGGCTGCTGGCATTTGAGCTCAATTATTTCATCTTTCTTTTTGGTAACAACAGGGTTTTATCCCTTCTACCGCTGTCGCCTTAGTGCGCATATGTATAATAGGCTGTGACAGCCAGGATTTTCAAGATAAAATCATAATTGACCTACTCCTTTACGGGTGAGAGAGGAATCCCCTGTAAAAGTGGTAGCAGGTGCACAAAGGGTATTTTCAAAAAAAGAACCCTTAAAGGTTTCAATATCACTTTGTGGCGCAATTCATTTACTGGAATGAAGCTCGACGATTGGCTGGAAGATTCAATATTGATTATTTTAACTGTGGCTACAAGGAAGGTCGGAAATTACTGTAGCAGCTGAAAAAATCAATCGAAAAAAATAAAACCCAACCTAAAAACAAAGCAGGTAGTCAATGATATGAACACTCTTTTACGGTAATGTACTTGGAAAACTCCTTTGAAGATTCCCTTGGGAATTCTGTGTAACACACTCAGGAATTCCACATTTTCTTCCATCCGCGAGAGACTCGGGCCTGGCGAAACGCCGTACCGGGAAAATCCTGTACCATTAAAAGAGTTCCATTCCAACCGGTTTTTTTTTTTCGTGCAAATGGTAAACGCTCTAGCAGTCTCACAAAAGTGACTGGTTAATTCTAACATTTTCAATTAAAGAGGCCTTACCAGTCCATCACAGTTGCTCACGGCCACTTTGTTCCCTTTGGCGTGAAGCAGCTGACCAATATAATGGCAGTGCTCAATATCATAGTGAAACTCGCTAGACCCGTTACCACGAATCTCAATCTCAAAGTTGGAAGAAAAAAGCTCGTCGTTCAAACTGACGTTCAGGTGGAAATCTTGACCGAAAGCAGACAATTTAAAGAAAACAGGTTCTTTAAACCTTGAATTATCAACATCTCTCTTGCGGCGGACATTGCCATTTGTCAGGTCACGTGACAGGAAGTTACCAATCGCGTCCACTTGCACCGGATGCGCGATGTCGTATTCCGGAACTGTTGGTATAAAGAGATTAAGAGATTTGTATAGCGCATTTTTCCAATGCCATAATGCGCTTTACACTGTCAAATAAATTGTAATCCATACACTAGAAACTACAAATATAGCACTAAGGAAAACCTAACTAAGTCAAAAGTCTAAAAGTCCTAAAATTCGAAAAAGTCGAAAGTCTAAAAGTAGGCTTGTCTAAAAAGATGGGTCTTGAGCTTAGCTTTTAAAATAGGGGCAGATGCGCTGCTTTTAATCTCAAATGGAAGGAGATTCCAGAGATAAGGCACACATACTGAGAAAGCTCTCAAGCCAATCGATTTGAGCTTGTGAAATTTCCTAACTTTTTATTTTTTTTTCCGTCACCATTTTCATCCGCAAGTTTAAGCTTGGGGGCTTCTGTGAGCTACCCCTTCGCCTTTACGAATCGTTTATTGTATTCGTTTGGGTTACCAATTTTTCGAGTTGGACTAACTGTCGTGGGTCGTGGGTCGTGGGTAGTAAGTCGTGTGTCGTGGGTGGAAAAAATACCGGTGACGAAAAATAGTTTAGCAACGGTAAACAACAACTTTCCAAAAAGGATTTCGAAAAATAATGAATTAAAAAACAAACAAACAAAAACAAAATTGAACCATGGAATTTAGACCCAGACAGGAGATGAATGCGTGACGGCGTGACGCGTGACGCGTGGCGGCGCGGCGGACGAGACCATCAAAGGGAAGACCTGACAGTTGACAGCAGACCTCGTGGAAAATTGCAATACACATACCGTAAAATTCCGCTAATAAGCCCTCCCGAAAATAAGGCCCCCAAATCTCAGACGCAAATATCCTTCCTTCCTTCAGTTCAAGTGTAGGGGTATCGAATGGTCTTTGCGAGTATTTGCAAGCACGCGAGCACCGCGTCTTTTTTTGCGAGCACGAGCAGTGATCAAATTTATCTTGCGAGCAGCGAGCACTTTAGAAAATACAACTGGCGAACAGCGAACACTTCGATAAATTTTCTGCTCATTTTACGTTTCGATTTATTAGAGTGCGCCTAGTACCGTAACTTTGCGATCATTTCACGTCCCGGAAAATTTGAATTTGAGGAAGTAACAATATTTTGTGTGCTCATGGCGAACGTAGCAGCTTTTACATGATTTACGGAATTTTAAGAAATCGAGCAAATTTTAACGAGAATCCGAGCATGCGAGCAATTGCAAAAATTTCGCGAGCACGAGCAAGCGAACACTCATCTGAATTTTGCGAGCAAATCGAGCAAAGGCCAAATTTTGCGAGCAGTTGAAAATTTTTACGACCATTCGATACCCCTAAGTGTAATACCAGACGAATGCAAAGAGTGTAAAACCAGTGCAAATTACAACGAAGATTTGCGAAGTTAGTCCGAAGAAACCCGAACAACCCTAATGACTTCCGAAGGTCATCCGAGGTATTCCGAAAATTACCGAAGTTTACCCGAAGACTTCCGAAGGTTACCGAAGACTTCTGAAAATTTCCGAAGATTGCCGAAGATGGACCGGAGATTTTTTAACGTTATCAGACAAGGATTGCGAACATTTTTGGAAATTTTAAAAGGATTGTGGGCTCCCCTTACCTCATTCAATTGGTCAGTAAATCTTTTGATGTATATTATTAATAAGTAATCATACGGATTTTCTCATTCAGTTTGGGATTAATTTACACTCGTAAGTTTTCGTCCAAATTTTCTTCTCCGTTTCTTTTATTTATTATCTTTGTAATGTTGTTTGTGTGTGGCAAGATAATAATAATAATAATAATAATAATAATAATAATAATAATAATAATAATAATAATAATAATAAATTAATCACAAATTAAACTCGAACCGTATGGGTACCTATACTAACAAAAACCATACGTGAATTTGTATCATGGGCCTTTTTAAAAGTGCTCACTACTCATCACGGCGAAACGGTTTTATTATTTCAATAATAAAAGCAAATGCAGAAACTTAAAGATAGAACAAAACAAGCAATATGCAGAAATCTACCTTAGCTCAGTCTAACCATCGACTATTAAGTTTAAATCATATCCTTCCAAAACTTTCACTTGTATAGGATTAAGGTTCCTATAAACTTCTGATTTGATGTGAACGAGTCCAGTAAACAGCGGATTTTTTTTCTGTATGTGTGCAAAGCTGGGATGGTAATATGTGTTGGTGAAATCAGCACTGTATACAAAAGAGCCGGTTGTTGGATCCCGCCGCATCAACCTGCGATCAACGTGCCGTTGACCACCATATTATGGGGTGGTTGTCGAAATTTTTCTACAAATTCGTTTCCACACCCATAACACTTTCTGGCGTTAGTTGGCAGAGGGACAAGATTATATTGATAGGGTGACATTCCCGAATGCCAAGTTCCTCGTGCTACAGGTGGATTTACAGCAAACGGGAGCATGAAAGGGAATCTTGCAGCTGGTGGTACCGGTGGTGGTGCCGCTCGTGGTAACGCTAATGCCGGTTGCATAAAATGTCCCCCAGTTTGAAATCTCGATGAGTGCGCTATATTTGGTTGATTTGGCAGGGGTACCTCTTGTTCATCGTGTGCAGATAAGACGTGTCCATTTTTAGAGCTTGCTCGTTCCATACGCGCTTGATTACTACTTTTGTCCGTTCGCGCTTTCTTTCCATTTTCACGACGATGTTTCGACCTGCCTCTATGTTCATTAATTTCAGGAGGTCGATGGCCTGAAGTTTCATCTATCATGGCTCCCATCTCTTGAATTTCCCTGCCTAATTTTTGAGCAAGGTCTATCTCTCGACGATAGTTTCTTTCTTGATATCCCGGCCCGGTTCCGCCGCGAGAATTACCTGACATGAAACCTTTCAAGTCAGCTTCTAGAAGAACACTGTCTCTTATATCCATATGTGCGGCTTCTAACAGCGAAAGGTTGGGGCGATCTCTATGGGCCCATCCAGCATGTATCACCTCCGCTGGGTTCATGTGAGGCCCATCCTCTGGGGTGAATGCGTTGAAAATGAACTCTCGCCTATCATTCCACCATTTCAGCCAAGAATCCAAGAAGTGTCGCTCAGGACGCTCGTCGATAAAAAATTGCAATCATTCACCCTTTGCAGCATTATACCCTTGCAAGGTCTGCGCGTGTAATAAAGCTTCACATTTTTCTTTGAATATAGGTCGACTCTCTGGATCCAATTTTTGGGCTTTTTTGTTTCTGTTTTCTTTAAAGTGAAATTCACAGGTCTTGATCTTATCTAACGCTCCATGCCCAAACACCTTTTAGATGCCATTAAGATTGGCTCCAGCCAAACCACTGCACCAGCCAAGCGGATTGAATTTCGTCTGGTTATTTTTTGAAACTTTCTGAAGTGCTTGGTTGAAAAGTTCCCAAAATAACTGAATGTTTTCGGAGTCCTCAGTCTCTGCCTCCATGATAGCAAGAGGAATTTGCTTTCTCAAAAGCGGATGGTATATGCTCGCAGTTAATATTGTGTAGTTCCGGCATCGTTTACGCTTCCCATCAAAGAAACAATACTCTTTGCTTAAAAAGTGCTGCCCTTGCTGATCCATGTCTAAGGCCATTTGCATTTTAACTTTACTTGTTTTGAAGACATGTGATGGTTTGTCTGGGTTGCCCCTTCTGTCGTTCACTTTAAAAATATAAAGACTGTCCTTTTTGTCGCAATACTGTTTAAACGTAACAAGCCCTTCAAAGTTCTCTCCTTGTGGATTAATGTTCTTTTTAACTGCCTGTTTTTGGTTGGCAATCCACTTTTTATCAGTTAGTTGGCTTGCTTCCCTGTCAACTTTATCCCATTCCTCATTCCCCCTTAACAAGGACACGACCAAAGCCGACTGCACTTCTGAAGGCTTAAGGTTTGGATCTTTTTTGAACATGTCCCTTATTACGGCCTCTTTTTGTTTTTTGCATGACTCTGGTTTCGCGGGGCAGGTGTGCTGTCCATAATGAAATATTTGTAAGCTTTTTTTGCCAATTTTTACGTACCGTCTTGCCGGACATTCTACAAACTCGGCCTTGATGCCGCAGGCTGAACATTTCCTATCGTCGCCATTCTTCTGGAACTGTAGCCTGTTTATCACTCCATATTGAGTTTTGAAGATACACCCTTCATTCATGCACCTCCATGACCCACGACAATCAGCATATCTCATGGGTCCTTTGTTCGCCCAGTGTGTTGTGCTGTCCTTTTGCCACTGTCTACCGTCAGTAGATAAAGTAGCCCTTCGCGCTTTCACATCTTTTACATTTTTAATTGAAAATGCTCTTAGGCCGTCGATACCATTAGGCAATTTTTCAACTACTTCTAATTCGACAACATCCCACATCTCGGGAGCAATTTTTCTTTGTTTCTTGGATGGGGGGTGTGGTTCATCATCCTCGGTTTCACTGCCAGAGGGACTGCTGGGTGCTGCCTTCCGTTGTGTGACCCTGACTGTGTTACTAATAATAATGATAAATAATGTATGATAAATAATAATGATAAATAATATATAAATGATACATTATATAGATACATTCGAGAAGTTCGAAAACAGGTCATATAGCCGTATCGATACCAAAACTAAGGATCCTACGAGTTTCGTTATAAGGTTAAACCAAAGCTTTACCTACGTTAGATTCAATCTTTTTTAAATATATAATTAAATGTACAATAGAACCCCGCAAACTCGAACTTCCAGGGGTAATGAAAAACAGTTCAAATTAGTGGGGGTGCGAGTTAGAGGAGTTGGTGTTGAGTTTTAGGTTTCCTGTTAACATAATATCGAGGCTCACAATCACATGTCATTTTGGTGCACTTTGAAGAACTTACACACTTTCTACTAACTGTGTGTTGTGCACTGTACAACTTTTGGACGCCGCCGACTTCGCTGATGTTCGCGTTATCCATAACGGTTAAATATTCCGACAATACTATCAGCTATGTGACGTTTCAAAAATCGAGTTCGACTTAACGGGGTAAATGCGGTACCTCTTCTTTTTCTTGGGTGATGGACTTGTGAGGTCAATAAACACTTGCCCTTCACTTGATGAGTTGCTGCTAATCCTCACACATTCCACAGTAGGACCCTACAAGGGAGCAAAGACCTCAAATAAGCGTGACCTGACAGCTGGCAAAGCCCATCTGAAGAAAGAAGTGAAGCAGCCAATTTTCTGTGCCCCCCACCTCACTCCCCCCCCCCCCCCAACCCTTCTCCTTGTATCGCGAATTATCAAGTGGCGAGTGTGATGTGGGAAGTATCTTAAGACATCTGACCATAAGTTTAGGAGTAAAGACGTTTCTAACTTCAAAGCACTAGATAGAATATCCCCTTTCTCTTTTCCTACGTTGCCCCTTCTCCTTTTCTGGCTCGCAACCCAGCTATTACCGCAATAAATACACAAAGGTTTTTACATATTTCCTTTTTTCTTTTTGTTTCTTTCTTTTTCTTTTTCTATGTTTTTCATTTCTCTAACATTTTTATTACCATTTTTGTGGTTACTCCGTCCTACGGAGTACCACTTTGTCATGGCGCTATGCGAGTCCGTCCGTAACAATAGAATGTGACGTCACAATAGGATGACGTCTCTGGCTTAAGGCCAAGGTCGGTGCGTGCAAATAAATGCATTTGTATGTCCTTTTAGATCGTTATTTCTTAAAAACTTAATCGATTAAGGAAATCCTATTTCAGGTTTCTTCTGCCGGGTAATTGAAGAGAAAAATTATTTTTCAGATTTTTACAGACACGTGAAAACAGTTCTGAAACCAAGAGATATTATATAAAAGATATTACAAAAGTCTGGCATAATCCCTACTTTTAGTAGGTAATCTAATAAAGATTCAATATATTAAATTATACCCGAGAATTTATTTCTTGAATTTTAGAGTTTAGAAAACAACAGAACGACGAACGCGAATAAAAAAAACATCGACATTCACTTCTACAAAAATTTGAAACGCATAATATGAATCAGGGTTCAAAATAAAATTTCGGATCTGGCCTAAATTTGTCGGCTTTTTATTTTCAAGGCTCATATTTTACCGGCTGTCAATACTAGTAATGTTCTCACACTTTCCGCGACTACCTGTTGCCTAGCACGTGACCAAAATCTTCCTGAATGAAATTTCGCTTTCTTCCGTGGGAAACCTTGGGATCGTAAACTGATTAAAACAAGATTTCGCAAATATCCCATGCTTTGGACTGCTGATAAAATTTAAGTGCCAAAATATTTTCACTTTAATTAACGTGTTTCGCTGCGACAGTTCACTTCCAAACAAATTATGTGAACTATGCAACTTTGTCTAGACAAACTGTCGCGCTTCTTCACTCACAAGCACGGAAATCCGTGTTATCAAGCAACATGGATATATAGATGCTTAATTTTTCCACTGAACATTCGAAACACAAAAGAAAATAAGATCTGCACGCATTGCATATAGCCAATGTTCACCTGACTCTTGATGTTAAAGTAGTACCTGTATTTTTTCACTATGAAAAGGGCTTTTAAAAAACGAGTTTCCATTTATCCTTAACATTTTGGAGTAACCACACGCACTCACTGAGTGCCTTTAATTATTACTTTCTAGACTTATTACTTTCTAGACTTATTACTTTCTAGACAGTCTTAGTATTGCGCCCGGGTGGCTGCATAAATTTGGCTCTTGAATTTTATCGAATTTTTTATCCTCCGTTCGTATTTTGAAGAGTTTTATTATATCTACCTCTTTTAAACTACTTCACGTTTGCGGGTATGTTGATGTATACGAGAAACTTCCTTTTTTCACTGCAGAATTGCTGGAAATTGACAAGCAAAGACCTTGGTCACGGACTAATGCACCGGCCCTTGTCAAGACAAGTATGGTTAACTCTTAAGAATTTCAATTTGCTCGCTCCGAGGAGAGGACAACGTGGGAGAAACCACCAAAGATGTCTAAACGATAGACCTATCCATGCTATTATTCGTGGAGAGCGTCAGCAAAACTTCCAAGAGAAACGGCGTGGTGCAAACCAAAGTAACTTATTAAATATTCAATTTGACATCTTTGCAGCTAAGACAACCTCTCATGGGACCTTACATTCAAAAATCCATGGAAATAATTCTCAGAAATCAAAAGTAACCGTGGCACACTTAAACGTACGATCGTTGAAGACAAGAGAGCATTTGATTCAAGTGAGGCATTTAATGGATGAAAAGAAGTATGCAATCTTGGCAATTTCTGAATCCTGGCTAAATTCAAGTGTGAAGAACGCTGAGGTGGAAATTGACGGATACAGTTTGTCTAGACTGGACAGGCCGAGAAACATGAAGAATGAGTTTGGTGGTGGGGTGTGCGCGTACATGCGCAAGACCTTGAAGTCTAAGGTACTTAAAGACCTATCCGGAATATCAGACTCTGGTTTTCACCAATTATGGATGCAAGTTCAGCACAAAACGCTCAAGTCATTTTTGCTGTGCGTCACTTACAAGCCTCCT